>CM029603.1:3106424-3406722 GCA_017311375.1 Mytilus coruscus
GATGTGTAAAAAATTTAATACAAGACTATATCCACATGTAAACTACAAAAAAGTCCATTTATCAGTAAAAACAAAAAAAAATTTTTTTTTGCATCAGACATTATTTTTAAATCATTAAATATTCTATGAAGTTTTGACAAAATTATTGATATCTAAAAAAAATTACAGATTGTATTCAAATGTTAAATAAAAAAATAGGTCCTTTTATCTATCAAATATAGGAAAAATTGAAATAAATATTTTCAAAAATTTACTTTCTTTTGATCACAAAAAATCTTCTGTCTAAGTTTCATGCAATTCCATGAAGTCTTGACAAAAGTTATTGATGTTTAAAAAAACTTGACTAGAGACTGAATCCAAATATTGATGCTGCTGTTGACAGAATATGCATTTGATATCATTGATATTGATCTATAATTCCTGCTTCCACTACAAAATGTTGCAGGCTCAACAATTAAGATAAATTAATATTAAGTTCATTCAACATACTGACAAGTTCAAAGAATCGACAAATAGAAAGTAAGTGTCTGAAAGACCCAAAAAGTGCCAACACGCTAAAACTCATCACTGTGAAAGGTGTGAAAAAACATATGTTGAACAAGAAGAGTGATGGATGGACAAGGTGAGTGTAAAAATAGCATTTCAGATTTTAAAATTCAAACTAAATCTTTGAAAGCTACATCAAAATAAATCTTTTGATATTTATTTTCAATGAACTCTCATTTGTCAAGTTTTGTGGAAGAGCTATTTCTTTCTAAAGCATGCTTCATTGTATTTTCATGTTGTTTCAATTAAAAATGACATAAACTTGTATCATTTCAGGCTAAGAACATGATAATAATATTTTACTTGTTTCATTATCCCTTATCATAAAATCTTAGTGCACTACATTAAAACATTCTGTACATGTATGTGCCTGTCCCAAGTCAGGAGCCTGTAATTCAGTGGTTGTCATTCCTTGTTGTATATCACATTGTTTTTTATTTATTAATTAATTTGTAAATAAGTCAGGCAGTTAGTTTTTGTTGTTGATTGTTTTACATTTGTCATTTCGTTGCCTTTTAAAGCTTACTATGTAGTATAGGTTTCGCTCATTGTTGAAGACTGAACAATGACCTATATCTTCAAACTTCTACATTATTTGGTGGAGTGTTGTCTGATTGACAATCATACTATGATGAAGGCCTCACTGTGACGTTGAGATGAAGAACAGCAATAAAAGGGCTGTTCCTTTGCTCTTTGTGTGTTATTTTGCTGTGCAAGTACTGATTTTGTGTCATGGATGGATACCCGATATCCTTTGTTTTTATATCATATCTTCTAATTTTTTATCATATGCAATAAATATAAGTAAACTGAATCACTTATATCCTATTCAACTTTTTTTAGCTTAACTTGTAATCATATTCCACGACCAACAGCATATTCAATAAAAAAAAGCCAAAAAATTCCATATCATATTTCATGCTGTATTTACTTTTTTGATTATAAAATAGAACATTTACAGTACACTAAACCTCAACCAAAAATATTTGTTAATTGTCATTGCTCTTTAAGCATTAGTTCATAATAAAATTTTACCTTTCTTTTAAATGAGTTTATGCCAATATAATATATTTGTTTGAATTAGCTGAATTTAAAAAAATTATTTCTGATATTTTAAGTTACCAACAATAAATCTGTACCTACCGTCTTTAGTTGTGTATAGTACGCGGGTTTTTATCTTGGGAATGATTTCTGAAAGGGGGTGCGTATTATGTATGGCTAAACTGTTCTTTATACTTTTTTTCAGGCCGAATTCTGACCAAAAAAGCAGGTGGTCTGGAGAAAATATTTTCGTAGCATAAATTTGATTTTTGTGATGTTTTAAATTTTTATTTGTACCTAATTGTATCTGGTTTGTAATGTTTTATGAAAATAAATATCATTTAAATGCTTTAGTAGTAGTTTTTGCGTTTTCTTGTGTTCTCTGTTGCCGCCCAGAAGTTGTATTAATTTTGATCATGTCCAAATTATACGATTCAGTGAATACCAACAAACAATAAATGAAATTAGCAGAGATTAATATATATTTCAGCACTAATTTATCAATATAAATATTACAATTTATTTATTTATTGTGTATTCAAGAATATTCGTAATGGTTCCGTATTCCATACAAGATTCACCTACTGCGATTTGCATTTAAACATCTTCCTTATTTAACACTACCTGTTGTTCTCAATCAAACACAACCGTGGAAACAATAAAGAATCAAACATTAATTGCTAAACTATTTATTCTGCAACAATATCTTCATTATCCAGCCTGTATTCAACCAGGACTGGGGTTAAGTTTGTCTCCGAAAAGAAATCTCTTTTCAATGGTTGCATTTTACTAAGTTTCAAGTTGGGATTTTTCAAGAAAGTCCCTGCATGTTAAGCATAAGAAGAAACTTTTTTTCTCAAGTTTCAAGGGCGAAAAAGGGTGGTGAGTACTATGCATGAGTGTGTTTTATACACACCTAAAGACGGTATATATATATATATGTATATTACTATCATTACTATTAATTCATTCCAGAACAGACACTACACCACAAAGCTATTGGGGGATAATATTAGATGGGACATTAGCCTGTCATTATACCTTTACTCCTGTACCCATGTCATGGTCCTCGGTCATACTACCAACATGGCTCTATATGGTGCAACATAAACAAGAGTTAAATAAAGCAAAAACAACAAGCTGAAGCAAATCAAATTAAATCATAATAATATATATAATATTAATCACATGCAAATGATATAATATAATATTAATCACAGGCAATGTAACAATTAGTCTTTGCCAAAGTTGTCATGGGAGAAAATTTTAGTGAAAATAAATGAAATTAGCAATTGTGATTTAATACATACACTCATACATGTGATTCTTCCGGGAGTCAAAATCTCCGCTTTTAAGCCCTCTTCCGTCCCTCCGTTATAATTTGAAATCTTCCGCTTTTGAAAATGTCAACCTCGAAAAATTTCAGTTTACAAAATTGATACTGACAGAGAAAAGTCCAGAAACTCGAAATTGATATCGGAAAAGTCTGAGAAAACTAAAGCTTCCTTTAACCTGTTTTGATGTCAAAAGGTAAATAGCCTCGAGTTATATATGAAGGTGTTAAGGATTAGACTGTATATACAGCAATGAAAGAGTATTGGCAATTACCTGGTGATCAACTAGCAAGTTTAAGACACATGCCTGGATGATTAAAAGTGAAATACTGACAATGGATTAATTTAAGTTGTATAAACAACGACTTTGATGTGATGGCACTGATGCTGTTAAAAACATTGGACAGTTATATTACTTAACCTCAAGACAAATGTCTTAATGATCTCAAATATGATATGTATGCCTACTACACTTGTTGCAAAGCTGACTATGGTGACCCTAATGACTTGACCACACATATGGAAACAGCAAACCCACCAGAAAGGTCACAACTCTATCAATTCAACACCACTGTTCAGTAGTGGTACCAAAATTGGAAATGTAGCTTAAGCAGAGATACTTTTTACCAACTATATATGATGGCTGATCCCTTTATCTTGAACTTTATATATAATAAATAAATATTTAAAAAACCCTATCTTCTAATCTATATCTATCAAGTAAAAATGGCTATGGAGTTATAGAATCATTAACAAAAAAGGAAAATATGCAGTTTAAACACCAAAAACCATTATGCGTTCGTCGATAAAATGTCGATAAAAATCTCCAGTTATGAGGCCCAAACTCCAGCTGAAAATTTCCAAATCTCCAGTTGTGGCTTGACAACTCTGTCACATGTCTGTACACTATATAACTAATCTAGCATGCAGAAGTCTTTAATTTTGTTTTAAACTTTGAGAATGTATAAAGAAATATATATATAATTGTTAAAATAGACTTTTTCACTTTTTGGTCTTTTGGAAAATGTTGTTTGTGCTGTATTTAGACCCTCTAACAAGAAATTTGTTTTGCATGCACACGTATAAAATTGTGGTTTTATCCAACGCAATCATAGGTTTGAACGTTGTTTTCAATTTAGACTTGTTTATATTTTTCGTTTGGGCTTGTATTATATTTGCCTTCAGGTTTATATGATCTGTTCATCCTATTTTGACTCCTCAAAATTCAAGAGTCTATCCTAAATTGAGGTAAATTATGTGGCCTTCCAATAACCGTTTCGATTTCTAACATCACTGAAGAGACATTAATTGTCGAAATCCGGATATGGTGTACAAAAATCTTTGCACCTTTGTTTGCGGTATACCATCTTTGCCGCAAGTTTATTGTTTTCTGTTTGGTATTAAATTTATAGTTAAGATCCATTTATTACACCTTGTGATCCGTTTATTTGGCAATCGCCAATGGCAGTCAGCAGGATTTAAGAACATTTGTTGTTCGACCTGTTAGTCAAATGCGTTTTGTTAAAATATACTTTTCACTTTTTGGTTTTGGAAAATATTGTTTGTGCTGTATTTAGACCCTCTAACAAGAAATTTGTTTTGCATGTACTCATATAAAATTGTGGTTTTATCCAACGCAATCATAGGTTTGAACGTTGTTTTCAATTTAGACTTGTTTATATATATAAATGCGTCTGGACCAGTGACAACTCTACAACAGATTTATCCATCGGATCACCAGCAGTGATGGTGATACATGGCTGTGTACATTCTGTATATTCAACTCGTCTAAACATCAGCCCAACAATGTTAGATCTGTAAATTTGCTTTCGCAAATCTTTTGTTCTTCCTCGCCGGTATTCGAACTCCTGCTACTGAGATATCATGACACCAAATCGCCTGCACTGTATCCGACGCTAGACCACACAACCACCTAGGCTTCACAATAATAAAGCTTTCGGTGGCCAGCTGATCTGTAACAATTCCATCTTCATGCCTTATATATCATGTACTGTATTACGACGCTATATTAAAACTGACGAGGAAAGGTAACACCGGGCCACCGAAAGCTTTATTATTGTGAAGCCTAGGTGGTCGTGTGGTCTAGCGTCGGATACAGTGCAGGTGATTTGGTATCACGATATCTCAGTAGCATGAGTTCGAATCGGCGAGGAGGAACAAAAATTTGCGAAAGCAAATTTACAGATCTAACATTGTTGGGCTGATGTTTAGACGAGTTGTATATACAGAATGTACACAGCCATGTATCACCATCACTAATGGTGATCCGATGGATAAATCTGTTGTAGAGTTGTCACTGGTTCAGACGCATTTATAAATATAATTATTTCTGTGACTGTATCTTGCATTAATTTGTAGGATCCTTTACAATAGATATTTCAGCTGATCTGTAACAATTCCATCTTCATGCCTTATATATCATGTACTGTATTACAACGCTAGATTAAAACTGACGAGGAAAGGTAACACCGGGCCACCGAAAGCTTTATTATTGTGAAGCCTAGGTGGTCGTGTGGTCTAGCGTCGGATACAGTGCAGGCGATTTGGTGTCACGATATCTCAGTAGCATGAATTTGAATCCGGCGAGGAAGAACAAAAATTTGCGAAAGCAAATTTACAGATCTAACATTGTTGGGCTGATGTTTAGACGAGTTGTATATATATATATATGTATGTGGAGAGTAAACATGCATACTTTTTCTTTCATGAAAATGGTTTCACTTTCAACCAAGATAAACAGAAAATTGTCAAAACCTAGAACTTTAAAATTTAAGACTGAATTCACATTGTTCCACTTTGCACAGGTGCCTTATAATATTCATTGCATGTTTTGATATAACGTTTTGTTTAGAAACATGTCTAGTATAATGTGCTTGCTTAAACTTTCATTTCTTACTCAACTCCTTTATTGCTTTTGTTTTCAAAACGTAAATTTTGAAATGAAAAAAACTAGACATGCAAAACATAATGAGTAAAATAAAATAAAAACAATAAATTATTGAACATAAAAGTAACAAGGTACCAGAATTTTTGTGAATGGAGACTGAACATCATTTCTATTTGTCACAAGCTACAATAAATATACGAGTGTGCTATGACAATGTTTAATCACTCATGCATGTTAAACAACAGAAAAGAAGCATAAATATATATGTAGTCGCATGCATCTAATGGCAAGGCTGATGTCAAGTCTAATGGCAAGGCTGATGTCAAGGCCTATGGCAAGGCAAACAGATCTTTTTATTCTAAAAGACTATTCTATATCATCTGTCTTTTTTTTTATATCAAAGAAGCCAGACCAAATCCATGACATTAATCTATATCATGGAATACATCTTCATTTATGAAATGAGTTCCTCCTTTGTGTGCCAATAAAAATAGAAAGTTGGCAACATTTTCTCATGTGAAAGGCAGTGGAAGAGTTTAATGGATCTCAAACTTGGAGAAACTGTTATGACACAACTTTAGTTACTACTATTTATTACTTACTGAGTACAGTTTAGAACATCACTATTGACTAGACATTGGTTTATAAATATATATATATAGGATGTGATGAAAGTGGACTACAATAAATAAAGGACACTAAAAAAATCCCAGTACTTGATTGTTATAGAAAAAATTGATTCAATATCAGATTTAAAAATAAATTTGGAAGCCTAAATTTCAAAATAAAATATAAAGAAAAATAAAAAATATAAAATGTTAATTACCAATCTAGCTGCCTCAGCTATTTGTTTATCACAAGTAAACAATACCACTCTCTGTTGACCATCCAGGAATGATACCCAGTATATTGTCATCTTGTATGATTTTGTCTTCATCTTGGCTTGGTGTTTGGGACTATCTACTGTATCTATCACATCACTGTCATCTGAAAGAAATATGTCTAGCCTTACAGTTCATACAAAAATTGTTATTACTCCTGAATATCACACTTTGCATCACACAGCCATCATTCCACCTAGTGTTCAATCAAAAAGATAAGTTGAAATTGGTGCAAGATCATGAAGCCCTTTGGAGTTGACAATTTTAACTCTGCCTAATAAAAATCATTAGAGGTGACAAGGTCTTAAGGAGCTTATAATTCGGTGATGCATTTATACAGGTTATGTATGTATAAAGGTGGTGACTCAAAAAGAATTCATAATTTCGAAACTAAAATCACCCTGTTCATTTAGGCTCGTGTTAAAATTTCCTTTGCTGTATGAAGCAGAAAAAAATGTATTATAGCAATAATTCAAACCAAATTAATTCTTATTGATTTTGTGGAGTAAATAATTTTTAATAAAACATATGAAAGATAAGAACCCTCCTTATTGGCAATACAGTCTAACTGTCTCATATGACCCAATTAACCAAGCTAAAGTAGAATATGTTACAGAGTGTGGCATGAAAATAATGAAATATAACACATACCATCAGGACTACTATCTATTCTGTTAGATTGGTCTTTATATCTGTATGTATCTGCCACAGGCACTTGCTGTACAGTCAAATTCTTACAATCATAACTATCCTACAAATTAAATAAGTCCTCTTTATTGGACCCTCCATACATGTTCCACATAAGTTTCTGCTGCCTGCAGTGTCATCTATTGTATATATTGTGGATTTATAATTATTTGAGAGATACAAATTTTTGTGGATTTTGGGAGTATAGTAAAACCACAAATTTAAATGTTCAGCAAAGTACACATTGTACAGACTTTGGCAAAACCATGAAATCAAATATCCATGAAAATTAGTATCCATGAAAAATAATTGATTCCACAGTAACTTTAATTAGTCTACATGGACATAAAGATAGATAGATACTTTACCTTGGTGATATCTAGGTGTACAGGGACATAAAGATAGGATATATACCTTGGTGATATCTAGGTGTACAGGGACATACAGATAGGATAGATATCTTGGTGATATCTAGGTGTACAGGGACATACAGATAGGATAGATACCTTGGTGATATCTAGGTGTACAGGGACATAAAGATAGGATAGATACCTTGGTGATATCTAGGTGTACAGGGACATAAAGATAGGATAGATACCTTGGTGATATCTAGGTGTACAGGGACATAAAGATAGATAGATACCTTACCTTTGTGATATCTAGGTGTACAGGGACATAAAGATAGGATAGATACTTAACCTTGGTGATATCTAGGTGTACAGGGACATAAAGATAGGATAGATACTTTACCTTGGTGATATCTAGGTGTACAGGGACATAAAGATAGGACAGATAGTTTACCTTGGTGATATCTAGGTGTACAGGGACATAAAGATAGGAAAGATACCTTGGTGATATCTAGGTGTACAGGTACATAAAGATAGGATAGATACTTTACCTTGGTGATATCTAGGTGTACAGGGACATAAAGATAGGAAAGATACCTTGGTGATATCTAGGTGTACAGGGACATAAAGATAGGAAAGATACCTTGGTGATATCTAGGTGTACAGGGACATAAAGATAGGATAGATAACTTGGTGATATCGAGTTCTACAGGGACATAAAGATAGGATAGATACTTTACCTTGGTGATATCTAGGTGTACAGGGACATAAAGATAGGATAGATACTTTACCTTGGTGATATCTAGGTGTACAGGGACATAAAGATAGATAGATACTTCACCTTGGTGATATCTAGGTGTACAGGGACATAAAGATAGGATATATAAGTTTACCTTGGTGATATCTAGCTCTATAGGGACATAAAGATAGGATAGATACCTTGGTGATATCTAGGTGTACAGGGACATAAAGATAGGATAGATACTTTACCTTGGTGATATCTAGGTGTACAGGGATACTTTGCCTTGGTGATATCTAGGTGTACAGGGACATAAAGATAGGATAGATACTTTACCTTGGTGATATCTAGGTGTACAGGGACATAAAGATAGGATAGATACCTTGGTGATATCTAGGTGTACAGGGACATAAAGATAGGATAGATAGTTTACCTTGGTGATATCTAGCTCTACAGGGACATAAAGATAGGACAGATACCTTGGTGATATCTAGGTGTACAGGGACATAATGATAGGATAGATACTTTACCTTGATGATATCTAGGTGTACAGGGACATAAAGATAGGATAGATACTTTACCTTGGTGATATCTAGCTCTAGGTCCTGTTTATTGGACCCTCCATACACGTTCCACATAAGTTTCCTGGTGCCAGCAGGTTCATCCCAAGTATACAGTACTGACTGATCAGCTCCTAAGACTGTCATCTGGTGTTGGTTACTGTAATACATTATAACAATGTGTTGGTTACTGTAATGCATTATAACAATGTGTTGGTTACTGTAATACATTATAACAATGTGTTGGTTACTGTAATACATTATAACAATGTGTTGGTTACTGTAATACATTATAACGATGTGTTGGTTACTGTAATACATTATAACAATGTGTTGGTTACTGTAATGCATTATAACAATGTGTTGGTTGACTGTTAGACTTTATACTATTCTTAATTGCTGTTAGAATATCAGCGACATTTATTTTCATGAGTTATTAAATCTATTACTCTTATCTACTTATGATAAACAAATAGAAAATTCTGAGACTAGTTCATCTTTTGTGTGTATTACAACGAAGACAACCTCACACAAGTTTTCCATTCTGACTTGTGAGTCACCAATGTTGTAATCAGTGAATGTAATAATAGCTTACCATTGATGTATTACAACGAAGACATCCTCACACAAGTTTTCTATCCTGACTGGTGAGTCACCAATGTTGTAATCAGTGAATGTAATAATAGCTTACCATTGATGTATTACAACGAAGACAACCTCACACAAGTTTTCTATCCTGACTGGTGAGTCACCAATGTCGTAATCAGTAAATGTAATAGAAACTTACCATTGATGTATAACAATGAAGACAACCTCACACAAGTTTTCTATCCTGACTGGTAAGTCACCAATGTCGTAATCAGTAAATGTAATAGAAACTTAGCATTGATGTATTACAATGAAGACAACCTCACACAAGTTTTCTATCCTGACTGAAGAGTCACCAATGTCGTAATCAGTAAATGTAATAGAAGCTTACCATTGATGTATTACAACGAAGACATCCTCACACAAGTTTTCTATCCTGACTGAAGAGTCACCTATGTTGTAATCAGTAAATGTAATAGAAACTTGCCATTGATGTATAACAATGAAGACATCCTCACACAAGTTTTCTATCCTGACTGGTAAGTCACCAATCTCATAATCAGTAAATGTAATAGAAACTTACCATTGATGTATAACAATGAAGACATCCTCACACAAGTTTTCTATCCTGACTGGTGAGTCACCAATGTCGTAATCAGTAAATGTAATAGACCTTGGAGATTCTATTCCTCCGCTGACATTAACACACATTGCTCTCTGAAGTTATAAACATTGTCATACAAGTGATTTATTCATTAAAAGGGACCTCTCCAAAAGTAAAAGATGCTATTTGTTTTATGTGTGAACAATCTTTTCCTCATTCTTGAGAAACATATTAGAGAATTTAAATGATTTACTTCACTTAAATGTCCCAACTCATTCCCATTCTGCCATTCAAGCTTTATCAGTTGTTTTCTACATATGTAGAAATCCTAGATTCACCAACACAAATCTTTTCTAATAGAAGATTTTATTCATTTATTTCCCGTGCCTGAGGGAGATATGAAGATTTGTTCACCCAAGAAGATTCATATTTCACGAGGGCTTTGCCAGAGGGAAATATGATTTTTTTGAGTGTGAAGAAATCTTGATATCTCCCGAAGCCAATGGAAATGAATGTTTTATTCCACTGCCTATGTTTTGTTTACTACCTCAACATAAAATATTAATTTGCATACAATTTTTTTTCTTATCCGCTTGTTTTTATAATTAAACACAACATAAACATTGATAAACAGTACGAATCAAAAGTTAATTATTTAGTCTTTTTGTTTTAATGTCTGAAATAAACTTGAACAAGATAATGACTTTACTATCGCCATTTAAAAAAAAAAAATTCAAAACGTTATGTACATTAACTGTGTGTAACGTCACACGATGAATCCCTATCTTCAGAGGGGAATATGATACTCAGAAGGGAATATAAAGTTTTGTTCAATGACACGTGGGATAGTCTCAACCAATCAAATATTGATTAAGCTATCAATATTGCATACAATGGAATAATACATATAATAACATCATTCTTTGTCTTCTATTTTATTATATATCCAATCTTCCATTCTTAGTACAATTTTGATCAGAAGATAATGTTAGTATTTTGACATGTTAACTAATGACCTTGGCCTTGTCCCTAAGTATAGTATTAAATACAGCTACAAAGATGTTATTACTTTTACATGTATTGTTTTTACTTACTCTATCATGAGTATAATATCACACACAGTGTTGATAAAAGGTATAGATATTATTTATAAATAAACTTATCCTGTTTGCTACCTTGAGTTCAGTATCGCACACAAGGTTGATAATATTACATCAATTATTTTTACATGAAAACTTATGCAGTATAGAATGACACTGACACCCAGTTAAATTAAGTACAATGAAAGCTGTTATTTTTAGGTAAACTTACCATATGGTTTATCCTGCAAATATTATTACACATAGTATTCATAAAAATGTACAAAAAAAATTGATTTAAAAAAATAAGTGCCATCCTCCATTCTAACTAGAGTAGCTCAAATTCCTGACCAGAATAACATTAATGTTACTGGTACTATTAATATTATTCACAAGTTATAAATAATGCTATTATTTTTATATGTAAACGTACCCCATTTTCCATCCTGAGTACAGTATTACACACTGTGTTGATTGGAATGTAAGACGAGGATATATTACTATTGTCATATCGTACACATAACTTTCCATTGTCTGTACAAGGCCAAAATGGACTACACTGCAAAACAAAGAAACAGATTGTGAATTACTTTTGCTTTTTTCAGGATCAGGTTAAAAAAAAGTTTGGGCATCAAAATCAAGAAAATAACAACTGGCAAAAATATCCATGAATACAATTTACCAGTGGTTTCAGTTATTTGATGAACTGAAATTTCACATTTTCCAAAAATGTTTAGCCGTGTTTTAAAACACAGTCAGGATTGAATTCTTATTTAAATTAAGTTTAAAGTTTCAGAAAGAATACAGAAGTAAAACTTTGTGTATTACTAAAATCACTTTATTTAGCCATATTCAAACTATAGTTTATTCAAAAGCATAACTGAAATTTTATTTCAGGAAATCAATTCATGAAAACTTAAATGAAGGAGAGACTGTAGAAGACAGGTTAACTTCAATTTGAAATCCTAAGATAAAAGCATTCATTCTCAGAAAGAAAGAACAGACGGTAATTTATTTTACATCACAATTAGACATGAAGGAATATATTAATTTCTGTGTCTACCATATTAACTGCAGTTTTCCATTAATACTTTTTTATGACAGGCTTATAAAAATAAAATTTACCTGGTTTTTCTTAAGATCTAACCAAAGATCTTTCTCATCATTTTTCTCCATGTACCACAGGTGGTATGATGATTTATTTATCACCAAGAAAAATGGTGTAATTGTCACAATTCTGGACAGTTTTAAATGTGACCACTGACACTGTAGTAATAGCTAAATAAAATAAAGAAAACACATCCAGTCAAGATCAAAAGTTTAAAGACTGACCACTGACAGGTAGAAAAGTAATATGACACGATAATCTGTGTCCCGTGTTCAGAGAATGATGAAATTGGAGTTATAACCCTAATTGGGTATACAATCTGTAAAAGCATAATGAAAATGTGTTCAAAGTTTCAAGTTGATGTTGATGTGACCTTAAGCTTAACCAGAAACATAAACCTTTCAAATGTTCATGTTCAATGAACAGTGAATTAGGGGTCAAAGCCTTATTATGGAAAGCATGGCATAAACAAATCAGGATGGTTTATTTATCACCATTAGTGTGATCGTCACAAATGGGGACAGTTTTAAATTTGACCACTGACACTGTAGCAAAAGCTAAATAAATTAAATCAAGAATAATTCATCTTTCAAATTCTAAAAAGTTTAAAGACTCACTGACCAGTGATACTGTCGGAATAGCTTAATAATTTAAATCAATAGAATTTTTTAATAATTTCCCAAAATGCAGTTTATATTATGCATTTTTCAAGAATATGATAAAAAGTATGAGTCACAAGGCTTTTTTATTCTATAGGATGTGCAAAATTGTTAGATTTTGTATAGATTATACATGGTAAAATCAATTTAGTGAGATAATAAGAAGCTAAATGATAGAATTTTAATAAAATAAAATTTGAGAAGATATGTCTTATAATGTGCTTTATAATAATAAAAAGAAAGACTGAGGTCATGAGACTTGTTTGCTTGCTACAAAACTAAATATTATGCATATAAGGTAAAATGCCTGTCACATACCTTTACAAAAGTTTAATTATTAGAGTTATCTACCTTATATGGCTAAGTTGAAAAAAAAAATGAATCAAACAAAAAATATTCTGTATTTGTAAAAACAGTCATTATTATTTAAATAATACAAATTATTTTCTTCATTTAGATTAAAAGACTTACAAATGAATTTCATTTTTCTCTCAGAATTTGCATATTGCATGAAAGATCTAGACCTATTGTTTTCTGATATTTAACAATCAAAGATTGTGGAAAAACACTTCGATCTACCTTAAAGAAAACTTTTAAAACAAGTGAAACTATGAGCTACTGCTCACTGATGATACCCCCGCCCAAATATTTCGGTAAACAGGAAGTTGTTGAGTGGTGAATCTGAAAACGCATCACACAGTATAGCTGACTCATATAAACCCTGAAACCAAATTTCAGAAATCCTTGTAATGTAGTTCCTGAGAAAAATGCGACGAAAAATATTCATGGGACCTACGGATGGATGGACTGACAGATGGACTGACGGACGGACTGACGAATGGATGGATGGACAGACTGACAGAGGTAAAACAGTATACCCCCACTTTTTTAAAAATGGGGGTATAATTAATCTAAAAGAAAAATTTCAAGTTGTAGTTGATTTTAGCACATTTATCAGTGGCTCTTTTCACAAAAAGTCTTACAAGTAAAAATACTCTTAGTGAAAAGAGTTGCTGGATAATAAGATATATTATACTTTTAGATTTGAAGCTTCTATCAATGTCACTTACCCTGTACTTGATCTTCCTTTCTTTGTCATAACAGATAACAACACCAGAGTTACCTACAGTATCCATGGAGAAAGACTGGGACCATTTAGACTCATAAACTTTTAATTTGGCCTGAAATATATACATTTGGCACATTGCTGAAATGGATATGAACCCAAGATAAACCTAATCCTAACACTGTTATGTTATTACATTAGTTAGCAGTAAACTGTCCATATATTATAAATAGTGTCATTTTTAACAATTTGACAATAGTTCATGCTTGTTATGCATTTTGTATGAAATGGATGTCTGTGACATATTTAATTTTCCTTTTTTAAAGTTGTCTTTTTGAAAATGTGGCATGTAACGTTTTTAAATTTTCTACTGATAACTTCATTTGTTGGTATATATTGTGAATGTTTTGTATACTTAAAAGAATGTTTAACTACGTTGAAAGACCTGCATAATGATAAATGATCAAAATAAAATTATTTAACCTCTACGAAAACCTATAAGATAGCTGTTGCTCTTGATGCATAAAGGGTGCTAATTGGGTACATAGTGCAATTAGGGTACTGTGACGTTAGTTTAATTTAGGCACAAAATTTTTGTGAACTATGGATCTACAAATTAATATTACCTGCTGCAACTACTTCAAAGACCATACCTTACCTTTTTGCGCTTGTGCTTTTTAAATCGGAAGAGAATAGATGGAGCAACAGAAGAATCTGCTGACGACTGGGTACAGTCATACACTGCATCGGAATTAGATCCCTGGAAAATAAATACAAATATAATTCATATTTTATAAAAGAGTGCACACACTGAAGGTTCTTACCAAATCATTAGTTATAACTGAGTTATATGTGATGATCTTTGAGAGAAAACTTTAAATTGGTCACTGAACTTAAAAAATGATTGATTGATTGTTTGATTAATGCCAAATAATAAATATTTCATGAATATTTAGAACAAGAACATATCAAAAACTAATCTCAAAGGTCTAGTCTGTTTAGGGGGTTGACAGGTATGAAGGGTAGGAAATTTTGACATCCACCGGAAAATAAAGAGTATTTTGGATAGGGGAAGAATTTTGACTTGCGATAAACAAAAACCAGTATGTTTTTTTCTTTTAATTCTTGCGTTGTTGATATTAGTTATTGCATCTCTCAGCCCAGTCATTCTGATATTGTATACGAATAGGACACCATGCCTTGTTTGCACTATCTCATTCCCATGTTCTGTGGACCACAAATCAGGTCAAAACAATTAACTGACATACATTTAAAAAAGTACATATCATATGAACATGTGTACTTAGTCTTATGTTGATGTGACAAAAACTTCATGGTAAATCACCATAACCAAAAACTTTAATCTGATAATATACTGGTTTCACACATCCACAGTTCTATGTTCAGTGTACGGTGATTTGGGGTAAAAATTGTAATTTGGGAAACAATCTAAAAAGTTGATATAATGAACATGTGTTGATGTAACCACAACTTTATGGTAATCTACCATAACCGAAAACTTTAATCTGATATGGGACAGGGAACAAACAGACAGATTATTGGATGGATGCACAGAAAGAAAACATAATGTCTCTACAATCAAAGGTGGAACATAAAAAGACAACATGGAAAAAATATATACTCTAATCACTAAAGCTGTGTTTAACAGTAAAATTTGTTGTAATTCTATCACGAGAAAATATATACTCTAATCACTACAGCTGTGTTTAACAGTAAATAGTTGTAATTCTATCGTGTGATACTAACCCTGATAAGTATAGGAAGATCTGTTTTGTTTATTATCCAGTATGGACTATAGATGTATAAATCTAATGACATTTTGACACTGGCATTAACTATCAAGGCCAAATGTTTGTTAGCTTTATCATCCATTCCATCATAAGATGTCATGGTAACGGCTTTGAACTCTTCCAAATTCTGAGAATCAACTAATTCAAATATTCCTGTCCAATCACAACCTAGGTAATCCTGAAGCTGTAAATACACAAACATATTATTTGTCTAGTTCTCATCTTTAAAGAAATAAAGAATATGAATAGAGTAAACTCTTTAGAAGATTAAATACATTGATAGCTAAGATATGAATACACAAACAAGGTTTGTTTTTTCATCTAAAAAGGGATATTAGTCCTTATTTTTTTTTTATAATAAAAAAACATCACCAACCATGTACTTCCTCAATTCTATTATATTCACATCCAAGTAGTATGTGATGTTACACAGTGAAACTAAAGTTACCTGTAAGTGTAGTATGTGATGTTACACAGTGAAACTAAAGTTACTTGTAAGTGTAGTATGTGATGTTACACAGTGAAACTAAAGTTACCTGGAAGTGTAGTATGTGATGTTACACAGTGAAACTAAAGTTACCTGTAAGTGTAGTATGTGATGTTACACAGTGAAACTAAAGTTACCTGGAAGTGTAGTATGTGATGTTACACAGTGAAACTAAAGTTACCTGTGTAGTATGTGATGTTACACAGTGAAACTAAAGTTACCTGGAAGTGTAGTATGTGATGTTACACAGTGAAACTAAAGTTACCTGTAAGTGTAGTTTATAAGATTTACTGGTTTCTACTGTATACAATGGCGTTGATTCTCCATGTGTCAAACTGCTGAATTTTCCTGCTCCCTAAAAACACAAAAAACATCTGATAAGTTGTATATTCATTACATTCTCAATTAAATAGTTACTGCAAAAAGTAGGTAAATGTCAAAACATATAATTAATAGCACCTGGTGAAGATTTTTTTTAGATGACTTTGAAGGCACATCGTTTTGGATCCCAACAGCAAACAATTATTATAGATCAATCCATTGTAAATTTTCTGAATTGACAAATCTGCAGCTTTTCAAATAGTGGTGCATTCAATGAATCCATACAAACCATAAGTAAATTTGAGCTTGCTTCCACGAATCCATAATAAACAGCTGCGCCATGAGTGCATGATACGCCCATCGTCTTGTGTGCGAATTTTTATGCAATAAGCATAAATAGTTTCTGACATACAGCGTGACATGCAAAACCCCTTTTTTTACAAAAACTCAATATCCCTAAAATAAAATTTTGAATCAAAACCAAAAGTATACAGATCTTTAGATTAATATAACTAAGAAGTGTGTTAATTTTATGCAATAATCATAAATTGTTTTTGAGATACAGCGACATGTGAAAAACCCTCCCCTTTTTTATAAAATACTCAATAACTCAAAAATAAAATTTTGAATCATCACCAAAAGTATACAGATCTTAAGATTAATATAACTAAGAAGTGTGTAAAGTTTTAAGCAATAATCATAAACTGTTTTTGAGATACGGCGACATGTGAAAAACCCTCCCCTTTTTAACAAAATACTCAATATCTCTAAAATAAAATTTTGAATCATTACCAAAAGTATACAGATCTTAAGATTAATATAACTAAGAAGTGTGTAAAGTTTTAAGCAATAATCATAAATTGTTTTTGAGATACGGCGCAAAATGTGAAAAAAACACACACCTGTTTTAGGTACTAAGTCCCGTAACTCAAAAGTTTTAATCTTATTTTCACCAAAAGTATACAGATCGTTTGACCATCATAAGAAACAACTATATTAAGTTTCATGAAATTTGGATAAGTCATTATCAAGTTACGGTGCGACATGTTTACGCCGGACAGACAGACGGACAGATAGACTTTTAGTTACTAAGTCCGTAACTCAAAAAGTATACAGATCGTTTGACCATCATAAGAAACAACTATGTTAAGTTTCATGAAATTTGGATAAGTCATTCTCAAGTTACGGTGCGACATGTTTACGCCAGACAGACACACGGACGGACGGACGCGGACATTTGTATACCATAATACTTCCCGTCAAAATTTTGACAGGCGATAAAACCATAAGTAAATTTGAGCTTGCTTCCAGTATCTGCAAGCATTTGTTTATAAAAATAAGAAGATGTGGCATGATTGCCAATGAAACAAATCTCCACAAGAGACCAAATGACACAGAAATTAACAACTATAGGTCAGCATACAGCCTTCAACAATGAGTAAAACCCATTGTTTTGTATAATTTTGCTTTTAATAAATTGTCTCAGTATTCTGTAATAACAATGTTATTGAATTAAAGTGCTTTTTATTGAAGGAACTGTTGTTCTTCCACTGCTTGAGATCATACCTGGATGTGATCAAAATAATATCTGGATGTGATCAAGATAAAACCTGGACTTGATCAAGATGATACCTGGCTGTGATTGAGATAGTACCTGTATGTGATCAAGATAATACCTGGATGTAATCAAGATATCTGGATGTGATTAAGACAATATCTGGATGTGATTAAGACAATACCTGCTGTGATTGAGACAATACCTGGATACCTGGCTGTGATTGGACAATACATGGATGTGACTGGATGTGATCAAGAAAATTCCTGGATGTCATCAAAATTATACCTGGTTGTGATTGAGACAATACCTGGACTTGATCAAGATGATACCTGGCTGTGATCAAGATAAAATCTGGCTGTGACTGAGATAATATCTGGATGTGATTGAGATAGTACCTGTATGTAATCATGATAATATCTGGATGTAATCAAGATAATATCTGGATGTGATCAACACAATACCTGGTTGTGATTAAGACAATACCTGGATGTGATTAAGACAATACCTGGCCGTGATTAAGACAATATGGGGATGTGACTGGATGTGATCAAGATGATTCCCGATGTCATCAAGATGATACCTGGCTGTGATTGAGACAATACCTGGACGTGATCAAGATGATACCTGGCTGTGATCAAAATTAAACCTGGTTGCGATTGAGACAACACCTTGATGTGATTGAGATAATACCTGGCTGTGATTGAGATAATACCTGGCTGTGATTGAGATAATACCTGGAGGGTTGAGTACTAAATAAACTACTCTCCTACTACTTTATGCCTGAAGTGGTTGTCAATTCGTGTTTTGTATTGACTAAGAATTTTGGGCTGATTCAGATTTCTAATCTTTGTTGCATAGTAGATATCTACATGTATGTACATAATGTATCAGACCTTTATTATAACTGACCTCTAATGAGAACTGTAGATCATATGGTAGATAGTTATGTATCAGGACTGGAGGTTTTAATACTAAGGTGAAATATGGAACTCCCTTTGGTACTTCTTGTCTTGGTGTCAACTTTTTACCGTCTGCAAGGTAGACCTGTAAAAAAATACAATACAATGTGTTAACTAATGAATTATGAGTGAATTTGAACAAGAATACATGTATGTGTCAAAAGGACACCATGTCCTTCTTTTACTATCACATTTCATTGTTCTGTGAAATGCAAAATATGGGACAAAGTTCTAATTTGGAATATAATTTTTAAAGTTGACATCATAATGAACATGTGTAGAAGTTTCAAGTTGCTGTGCTCACAAGTTCATTACAGAACTATTACCTGATATGAGATTGACAAATGGTTGTTGTACAGACTGGAAACATAATGCTCTATACTATTGTAGTTAGGATATAGAAATAATACAATAGAACTAAGCCTTAATACTTAGATGGCAATCTCTATGCAATCAGTAAATTTGAAAATCCTGTGATTTATGAATTTTTTTTCAATAGTCATTGTTTTTCGAAACATTATTATACAGGTAGGTAATGACAATCAGACCCAAAATGACAAGCAAATGATTCCTTTATTTTTTAAAACATAATATTCAGATCAAACTTGTTCTCCCAGTTTTATTTTCTTTGCTGCAGAAGCTTAATCTTAGGAAGAAAGATAAGAAGTTAGCAATATCCTTTAACTCTACGTTCCGCTATATAGATGATGATCTCTCACTAAATAATACAAAATTTGGTGACTATGTTGAACGAATCTATCCCATCGAACTAGAGATAAAGGATACTACAGATACAGTTAAGTCTGCCTCATATCTTGACTTACATCTAGAAATTGACAATGAGGGTCGGTTGAAAACAAAACTTTACGACAAAAGAGATGATTTCAGCTTCCCAATTGTGAACTTTCCATTTCTATGTAGCAACATTCCAGCAGCGCCTGCATACGGAGTATATATCTCCCAATTGATACGATATTTCCGGGCTTGTGTTTCCTATCATGATTTCCTTGATAGAGGATTGCTGCTCACAAGGAAGCTATTAAACCAAGAGTTCCAAATGGTGAATTTGAAATCATCCTTCAGTAAATTTTACGGACGCCATCACGAGTTGGTTGACCGTTATGGAATAACCGTTCACAGATGATATCGGATATGTTCCTTATGTCGTAACTACAATACCCTTCCCTTTTCACGAATGTGACTTACCGAATTAGACTATTTACCGGATTTAATAACATAAGCAACACGACAGGTGCCACATATGGAGCAGGATCTGCTTACCCTTCCGGAGCACCTGAGATCACCCCAGTTTTGGTGGGGTTCGTGTTGCTTAGTCTTTAGTTTTCTATGTTGTGTCATCTGTACTATTATTTGTCTGTTTGTCTTTTATTTTTGGCCATGGCGTTGTCAGTTTGTTTTCGATCTATGAGTTTGACTGTCCCTCTGGTATCTTTTGTCCCTCTTTTAACTTTTGCCATTAGACATTGCAAAATTTGAAAAAAAAAAAACACTTGCCCCGTTCTTGACCTTTTTTCAGAATTAAACAATAAATTTTTATAAATATTTTCTACAACAGATAGTCCTGAGAAACATGAAAGTATTTCGAAATTCAAATCAATCAAGAACTTATCACAACATGATAATGATGACAATGAAGCATCAAATCAAAATGATGGAAACAATATTTAAATTTGGAACCTTTCCAGACCGGTAATGAACAGATACCTGTAACAAGTAGACTATTTACCATGACATCATAATTTTGGCAACAATTTATAATAATTACAGATAAATGGAGAATGTGTCTATGGGACACCGATGATTCCCCCCTCGCTTGCTTTTAATCTTACAAAAGGGACATAACTCAAGAACGGTAAAAGTGACGCCACCCAAATTAGTACTTGATCTGAGTTTTGTGGTAAGAAGCATTGTGTATAAGTTTCATATCATTTGGTTGAGGCATACTTAAGGTAGAGAACAGAAACGAAAAATTCAGCAATTTTTCCTCTAAAGAGGCATAATTCTAGAATAGTTAAAGTAATGGCACCCAACTTCAAACTAGATCTGAGTTTTGTGGTAAGATGCATTTTGTTTAAGTTTCATAACATTTGGTTGAGGCAAACTTAAGTTAGAGAACCGAATTAATGACCTTTAATAATTGTTGTACTCAGATTTACAATTGTATGACAAACTGTCTACAGCAGGAAAATCTGACCTTTATATTGAAGACTTTGTCAGCCTCAGTTCCACCTGTGCATGTGTAAGTCTTGGCTCTTTCTTTTGTTCTCTGTATATCCTTCCACCAAATACCATTATTATGGATTTGATAACCTCTGAAAATATTAAAACTCCCTTTAAAACTTTTTATTTTTAGGTATTTTCAAAAATGTTCTAAGCCAGTATTTCATGGGTTTTTCTGGGAAGGGGAACCTTTTGATTGTGGTTAATATCTTTTTCCCCATCTTCCCTCATTTGTACAGCATTTCCATTTATTGAAAACATCCAACAAATCAAATCCTCGAACACAATCATTTTATATTTCTTAAACAATTTCTTTACAATGTATTGTTAGTAGTTAAAAACAGATTGTAAATCATCTGGTGTCAAAGCATTTAACAAGTTTGTAGGATAAAAACAGATTGTAAATCATCTGGTGTCAAAGCATTTAACAAGTTTGTAGGATAAAAACAGATTGTAAATCATCTGGTGTCAAAGCATTTAACAAGTTTGTAGGATAAAAACAGATTGTAAATCATCTGGTGTCAAAGCATTTAACAAGTTTATAGGATAAAAACAGATTGTAAATCATCTGGTGTCAAATAATTTAACAAGTTTGTAGGATAACAACAGATTGTAAATCATCTGGTGTCAAATAATTTAACAAGTTTGTAGGATAACAACAATTTGAAACGATCAAGTCTGGGTCTCCATCAAAACATCTCTGACACATGAAATTTTAAAAACATGAGTAGCAGTTTTCAATTAATATTAAAGCAGGGATTTTTCTAGCATTTTGCAGGTTCCAGTAAAAACAGACATTTCAATAGAGAATTTATTCAAATCATGGGGTGTTTCAAAAATTGAATTCCTACTTCACTAATCATCATGTTGGCATACAAACTATAGAAAATGACATTAAAAGACCATTCCCAAAACACCCTTGTAAACCCCTGCATGACAAATTTAATGTTCAGGCTATATGATCTTATCTAATGGTATGAGTTCGTGAGGTCATTGTTTAAGACCTCTAGCAATTATACAACACAAAGGAGGGCATTATGAACAAAGTTCCAATGATACACAGATATTACTGAGATACACTTCTAGGAAACCATGTCTCATATGCATCCAATCAAAATCTCTATTTCCAAATAAGATATGTTTTTCAATTGCAGTGTCTTTATGTACTAACCTTAGATCTGTAGGAGCAACAAACAGATCTGAGTTATAAGCCAGGAACAGAGGGATAACAAACTCCTGACCTGGTTGTAGTGTCTGTATCTTGGAGTATTGACCTAATTCTATGTAGGTCACACTGATCCCATACTGTTTCAGATCTTCAGTTTTACAATAAACATCAACTGCAAAGGTTAAGCTGTTCTCCATCTGAAACAGACAATGTGATTTAAGAATACCAATTCTATCCAAAATACAATAAAAAGGTGTGGGGTGGGAATATGAATGGATTTAGTAAGAAATTGTATTTTTATGAATATTTGATTTCCTGATTTTGCCAAAGTCTGCACACAAACCTTCAGAAAATTTGCAGTTTGTTGAACAATTATCCACGAAAATTGGTATTCCACCAATAATAATGAATCCACAGCGTATGTAACAATAAATTAAAATTCTATGGATGGTAGGTCCAAGAAAGAACTGCCTCCTAATCCCCTATGTAGATAAAAGACGTCAACCTAAATCTTCAGTCTTTTGCAGACTAATTATTTGCAACAAACAGAAACTGCTTTTCTGAACAAATTTCCTTCAATTCGACAAAGTTATACCAGTTCATAGTTGCATGTCCATATGATCCAAAATTTCCAAAGAAATATGTTGGTTGTTGGAGGGTATTGGAAAGTCAATTCCTACCCTCTTATATCCATTTTTATGGAATAACCCTAAACGTTTTCCCAAAAACATTAAGTTTTTAATCTTGGGAAATAAATATATCATGATAGAATCAATTGTTCTATAGTCTATGTAGGATGACATCCAAACAAACCCACCATAATGAATCTAGTTGCTTACCTTAAGTGGAGACATGATTTTGATCACTTTACTACCATGAACTACATCTATATGCAATAGGTACCAGTACTTCGTGGAATGCTGTGAATTATAAATGCTCTTTTCTAAATTATACATGTATTACAAAACTCTAGTCCTTATAACATGCCTCTTATATCTGACAGCAGATTCCACCTAGTATAACGTTAACAATCCTTAATTTATTACTTAATTAAATATATGTCATAAATTAAATGATTGTATCAGCCATTTCATTAAGACAATGTGGTGCATTTATCAATTTTCATGTTATGTATGAATTTCATCTATATTTCACTACCTTCTTTTACAAATGAAAACTAAGGGAATTACCTGTTCAAATCTATGCTTTTGTGCTGAATACATCATACAAACCTTGTCGGAAGTAAGGGGAAATAACTGAAAAGCTCTCTTGTGGAATATTGTCAAGGATAAATCAAAACCAAATATTGCTTCTAAATTAATGTCAATATGTGTTTTTCATAAACTACATCTAAACCAGTTTAATAAAGGTATTATAAACTTTTTTGGTATGGTAGGGTTTACTTAATTTGGATTTGTTTAAAATACTTTCAAATGTTTATTCTGCTAAAGCATGCTGGTTCTGAAAATTTTATCATATGACAACATTTCTAGAATCACAACATCAAGTAATATCTCAAATAACACTACAGTATTTCTGAAATACTAACACATTCTTTATCATGCATATATCTAGTATGTAATTATATCTATGTAATTATATCATAAAGCATCCAACAACATCCAGTTTACCTTTCTGTCAATTATTTCTTCAGGCTAAGAACAAAAATCGTCATCATTATAAAAGGGCACTTTGCATTTGTGCCGATTGCCATTTTGTTTGCCGCTAATAAAATCTACTATTTGCACCACACACAATATTTCATTTGAGCCAAAATAAAATATTTGATTTGTGTAATAATACAGGTAAATAGTATGAATTATAGTAATATATTTTTACAATTTATTTTTTGTTATTTACAAATTTTCCAGTACAAACCTAGTATTTAGGTACCATTGGTACTGAAATTTTAATTTTCATTTATGTTACCTGGAAAATTGTACAAACTAAAATATAACCTGGTGACGCAAACGAAAATACAAAAATGATTTTTTTAAAATTTGCACCTTCATAAAGATAAAAAGATCCCTAGAAATCGAGTGCATGTACATTTCACCCAGAAAGTAAATCTTAAAAGGTTATAAAGATCCATAGGGAAAAATTTGAATAAAATATATAGAGTAGTTTATATTTCAGTATCAAGTTATTGACTAAAGAAGACACTTATGAAAGACTTAATCTACTAAAATTAACATCTTTGTTAAATTCAATGTGAAGTAAAATCAGTTTAAGTTGACTGTCAAATCTATGCTTTTGTGTTGAATACATTATACAAACCTTGTCTGGAGTAAGGGGAAATAACTGTAGACAAGCTCTCTTATGGAATATTGTCGACGATAAATCAAAACCATCAACCTTCAGATATAAAAAGAAATCAGCTATTAGGACATATTAAAATTTCATGAAACATATATAAAAGAATACTTACATTACATAAGAAATTTATCAAAGTAACATTTTAGCTAGTCATCACTCCCTCCATTTAAAATCTTGATGTGTTATTCTTTTTCTCAGCAAATCTTGACAAATAAATTTAAAGAAATATTGGACTGCCATTTTCTGTCTTTTAGCTGTTACTGTTTTGTGATTTTAAGTCTTGCTATGGTACCCTCTATACATGTATTTAGTAGTGGTATATTTGACCATATTTGACCATATTTGACCATTACTTTATATTGTTAGTCTTGCTATTTTACCCTCTATATGCATTTAGTGGTGGTATATTTGACCATTACTATATTTTATTCTTGTTACTGCTAAACAACATTTTAAAAAAATTCCAAAATGTTTTAGAATCCGACATAACCATTTCTAACCTGAACTTTCAGTCGGTTGATGTCCATCTTGTCACCAGACAGGTAATCTGGATCATCATCAAATACAAACGCTCCAGATGAGGTCACCATGTTACCGAAGGCTGCCAGTGTCTCTGTTACAAAATCATCTGATCGGGACAAAAAACCATCTACGTCATCACTGAAAAATACACATAACACACTGAATATATAAAAACAAGAATTCATACAGTCAAAATCATCTGATCGGGACAACAAACCATCTACGTCATCACTAAACAATACACATAAAAGTAATCTGACCTTATACTGAATATAAAAATAAACAAGAATGTATACAGTCAAAATCATCTGATCGGGACAACAAACCATCTACGTCATCACTAAACAATACACATAAAAGTAATCTGACCTTATACTGAATATAAAAATAAACAAGAATGTATACAGTCAAAATCATCTGATCGGGACAACAAACCATCTACGTCATCACTAAACAATACACATAAAAGTAATCTGACCTTATACTGAATATAAAAAAAAAAACAAGAATGTATACAGTCAAAATCATCTGGGTAGGACAACAATCCAATCATTTCAAAAAATACATATAGTACAAGAAAAAAAAGATTTTCTTTTTGAATAGACCTTTTTTTTGTCTATGATAATAACAGAAATAAAATGCTCGCAGGGCGCAGCTTGATACGACCGCAGAGGTCGAACCCTGAATAGTTGGGGCAAGTATGGAAACAACATTCAAGCTTGATACAGCTCTGAATTTGGATTGTGATTAAATATTTGACACAGCATAGGTTTCTGACACAGAATGAATGTGGTCTAAGAACTTAAAAATTTTAAATTGGACATTCACCTATTATGGTCCAATATCCAAAATCTAAATACATGGTAAGATTCAGCATATCAAAGAACCCCAAGAGTTCAATTTTTGATGAAATCAAACAAAGTTTAATTTTGGACCCTTTTGACCTCAATGTGGACAAAGTTGATAACGGGGCCCAAAAATCAAAAATCTAAATACATGGTTAGATTCAGCATATCAAAGAACCCCATATATTCAATTTTGTTGAAATCAAACAAAGTTTAATTTTGGACCCGATTTGGACCAACTTGAAAACTGGGCCCATAATCAAAAATCTAAATACATGTTTAGATTCAGCATATCAAGGAACCCTAAGAATTCAATTTTGTTAAAATCAAACTAAGTTTAATTTTGGACCCTTTGGACCTTAATGTAGACCAATTTGAAAACGGGACCAAAAATTAAGAATCTAAATACACGGTTAGATTCGCATATCAAAGAACCCCAATAATTCAATTTTGATGAAATCAAACAAAGTTTAATTTTGGACCCTTTTGACCTCAATGTGGACAAAATTGATCACGGGCACAAAATCAAAAATCTAAATACATGGTTAGATTCAGCATATCAAAGAACCCCATATATTCAATTTTGTTGAAATCAAACAAAGCTTAATTTTGGACCTCGATTTGGACCAACTTGAAAACTGGGCCCATAATCAAAATCTAAATACATGTTTAGATTCAGCACATCAAAGAACCCTAAGAATTCAATTTTGTTAAAATCAAACTAAGTTTAATTTTGGACCCTTTGGACCTTAATGTAGACCAATTTGAAAACAGGACCAAAAATTAAGAATCTAAATACACGGTTAGATTCGGCATATCAAAGAACCCCAATAATTCAATTTTGATGAAATCAAACAAAGTTTAATTTTGGACCCTTTTGACCTCATTGTGGACAAAGTTGATAACGGGCCCAAAATCAAAAATCTAAACACATGGTTAGATTCAGCATATCAAAGAACCCCATATATTCAATTTTGTTGAAATCAAACAAAGTTTAATTTTGGACCCGATTTGGACCGACTTGAAAACTGGGCCCATAATCAAAAATCTAAATAGATATAGGAAGATGTGGTGTGAGTGCCAATGAGACAACTCTCCATCCAAATAACAATTTATAAAAGTAAACCATTATAGGTCAATGTACGGCCTTCAACACGGAGCCTTGGCTCACACCGAACAACAAGCTATAAAGGGCCCCAAAAGTACTAGTGTAAAACCATTCAAACGGTAAAACCAACGGTCTAGTATATATAAAAAGCGAAACGAGAAACACTTATAAATTACATAAACAAACGACAACTATTGTACATCAGATTCCTGACTTAGGACAGGTGCAAACATTTGCAGCGGGATTAAACGTTTAATGGTACCAAACCTTCTCCCTTTTTCTGAAACAATAGTATAACATCACAACATAGAAAACACACGATAAAACATCAATTGGAAGGCTTAACTCAATCAAAACGTAAATTAACACACTATGAACGAATAAATTGATCTGTGATACCTGAAAGTAAATACATAGTTAATAAAATATTAGGGACAAACATTACATGTTTAGATTCAGCATATCAAAGAACCCTAAGAATTCAATTTTGTTAAAATCAAACCAAGTTTAATTTTGGACCCTTTGGACCTTAATGTAGACCAATTTGAAAACGGGACCAAAATTAAGAATCTAAATACACGGTTAGATTCGGCATATCAAAGAACCCCAATAATTCAATTTTGATGAAATCAAACAAAGTTAAATTTTGGACCCTTTGGACCTCAATGTTGACCAATTTAAAACGGGGCCCAAAATCCACAAACTTAATACACGGTTAGATTCAGCATATTAAAGAACCCCAAGAGTTCAAGAATAAAACCCCATTGAAATTGGTCAAGAAATAAGCAATTTATACAAAGTATCTTCTTTGCACAATACTGTGTAATTGAATATTTCTTGCAATTGCGCAATACTGTGCAATTGAATATTTCATCTCGTCATCACTAAACAATACACATAAGTAATCTGACCTTATACTGAATATAAAAATAAACAAGAATGTATACAGCCAAAATCATCTGATCGGGACAACAAACCATCACGTCATAACTAAACAATACACAAAGTAATCTGACCTTATACTGAATATAAAATACAAGAATGTATACAGTCAAAATCATCTGATAAATCGTCATCACTAAACATAAAAGTAATCTGACCTTATACTGAATATAAAAATAAACAAGAATGCAGTCAAAATCATCTGATCGGGACAACAAACCATCTACGTCATCACTAAACAAACATAAAAGTAATCTGACCTTATACTGAATATAAAAATAAACAAGAATGTATAACAGTCAAAATCATCTGATCGGGACAACAAACCTCGTCATCACTAAACAATACACATAAAAGTAATCTGACCTTATACTGAATATAAAATAAACAAGAATGTATACAGTCAAAATCATCTGATCGGGACAACAAACCATCTACGTCATCACTAAACAATACACATAAAAGTAATCTGACCTTATACTGAATATAAAAATAAACAAGAATGTATATACAGTCAAAATCATCTGATCGGGACAACAAACCATCTACGTCATCACTAAACAATACACATAAAAGTAATCTGACCTTATACTGAATATAAAAATAAACAAGAATGTATAACAGTCAAAATCATCTGATCGGGACAACAAACCATCTCGTCATCACTAAACAATACACATAAAAGTAATCTGACCTTATACTGAATATAAAAATAAAAAACATTGAAGTTAAATAAATTGTGTTGTGCACTATGAAAGTTTGTACTGAAGATAATATCTAATTGCAGGACTTGTGGGTGAAGAATGCCTCCTTTTTCAGAACAAATTTATAGCATTAATATACCATACCCTATGAGAATCAATTTCACTTTTTACATTTGTATATATACCAGAACCTACCTGCACTCTTCTTTGATATCAGGTAGATCAATCCTCTCATCGTTTTCATCACGAAGAACTATTTTGACCTGGTTATCATCTTTTCCTTGCCTTAAAACCTGACATTTCTTTACATGATTTTCATGGACCTAAAAACAAATTTATAGATAATCACATAAAATATAAATATTTGTCTTTGACAGAATAAGGTTGAATGTACATATTAATTTTATCTATTTAATTGGTTGACAAGTCAAACGGTCATTAATTCTAACATCCAGGATTTTTCTCTGTCATTCACATCAATATCATCATCAAGAAAATGTGTGGCCATGTGGGCAAGCATTTTCTTACATCAGCAGCCCTTGATGTAGATCAAACTATTGAAATTAACCTTCTTAGGGGTCAAGTTACTTTTAATGCAGTTTGACCATTTATACATTTTAATAGCTATGGGCAGTATGGTGGCCTACAAT
The DNA here is from genome assembly GCA_017311375.1 of Mytilus coruscus. Classification (NCBI taxonomy): domain Eukaryota; kingdom Metazoa; phylum Mollusca; class Bivalvia; order Mytilida; family Mytilidae; genus Mytilus; species Mytilus coruscus. Next base: position 3,136,204 of record CM029603.1, read on the forward strand.
TGCTTACTATCACTTCATTCTAACTCTGGTGTATAGTTGTCTCATTGGTGATCATACCACATCTCTTTATTTCTATATGGGCTAGCGGGGGAACAGTTTGAGTTATCAATAAACACATCATATATACCAGGAATATAATTTTGTACAACAGACACCCGTTTCATCTACAAAAGACTCATCAGTGACGTTGGAAGCAACGAAAATTGAAAAAGCAAAATGAAAGTACCAAGTTGAAGAGTATTGAAGACATAAAATTCCAAAAGGTTTTGCCAAATACAGCCAAGATAATTTATTTTTGGGATATCATACTGATAATCAACTTCTCTTTGTTAAAGTCTATCAATAAATACATACCTTGATATCAGGATGAAGAACCACCGAGGTATGTAAACCAAGCTGAAATGTAATAGTATATTCTTTTCATGGGTCTTGATACTTTAAAACAATAAAGTTTGGGATAGGTTTACTTCAGCATAAATCTGACATGGAACCCCTAAAGTTTAAAAAAGCCACATTAACAAATTTTATATCCGCTTTTTTTCAGGGGAAAAAAAAACCTATTAATTGTACTTATGTAAATCACTATGTTTTTAGGCCTACTTTATATTTTCTATGGAATCATTATAAACAATTCAAAATACATTTGAGTAAAGTTAATATTTATGCTACTACAATGTTGAGAAACGTCCACTCTGTGTTTTTGTTAGATGTATTTCTGCTTTGTATCAATCTGATGAGTTAAGCCCTTTTCAACTGATTTTTATAGTTTGTTCTTATGTTGTACTGTTACACCACTGTCCCAGGTTAAGGGGAGGGTTGGTGCTCCTTCAAACTAGTTTAACCCAGCCACATTCTGTATGTGCCTGTACCAAGTCAGGAGCCTGCAATTCAGTGGTTGTAGTTTGTTGCTGTATATCATATTTGTTTTTTCGTTCATTATAAATCAGGCCATTAGTTTTCTCATTTGAATTGTTTTACATTTGTCATTTCGGGGCCTTTTATAGTTGACTATGCAGTATGGGTTTTACTCATTGTTGAAGGCCTTACAGTTACGTATAGTTGTTAATTTCTGTGTCATTTGGTCTCTTGTGGAGAGTTGTCTCATTGGCAATCATACCACATCTTCTTCTTTTTATATTGCATTGAAGTTTTTAACAAGAAAAAAAAAGGTTAGGATTACGAGAATTGTTTTTATTTGAAGACTTGTAACAAACCTGATTATTGATTTCAAATGCAGGTCTAGATTTACTCTCACCCTCCACATCCTCAGGTGTCATCATAGCCTATAAATAAACAATATAATACATATATATTATACAGTAACTTGGATTTATATGACAATACATATTTCTCTAGCTTTTATTATGGCATAATTCTTATATGATTTGCTTATCTACCAGTGGTGTAGCTACAGTGTAGCATTGTAAATGTGCTTACAAATAAATTTAGAAAGAAAAAAAAATTCCATTAAGAATTTTATTTTAATTGTTCAGATTCTGGGAGGCTGCCACCCCGCAGACCACATGCTTACAGTTTATTTTCAAGTGGCTATGCCACTGACTACAAATACTTGAATGTAATTAGTCTATTAAAATTGTGTATTTGACACCAAAGCTGTCACGTGAAGCCATGCACTTAATGGGCACTTAATTTGACAGTTAACACAGCTAGTTAAACTTCCTGTCCAGGAAGAATTGCCAATTTGTCGGTATTTCAAAGGAAAATCACTTAAGAAATCTATCATTTCATGCTTAAAAAGTCTGAAGGCTCAAGAATCCTGGTGAAAATAGGTAATTTTCCGAATTCCTGGGTTATTTAACGACACGGTGAGAGGTGAAATTTACGGGTGTCACCTGCAGAATACAGGTCAGTAGACAGGTATGGACCACATCCATGGCCTGTGATATTACTTTCAGTCGCTCATCTGTATCTTCAACAAAAAATGTCATTAAAGAGCAATAACTCCAATAAGGAGTCGTCTGATGATTTCAGTCATGTTGACTTATTTGTAAATCTTGTCTTTCTGATCATTTCTCATAATAAAACTTTCTTTGTATCTATTATAGTTTTCAAAATATTAGATAAAATGAAAAAAAAATGATAAAAATTTGACATGTTTAAGGGCTATAATAACTAAAGAAGTTGTATGACAATTTTGACATAGATCTCCACATTTTCAACATTTTTGCCACTTTCAGATTTTCGCTATTCATAGCAGTTTTCAAGATAATAGATTGATTGATTGATTGTTGGTGTTTTTACGCCACTTTTAAGCGCCACTTTTGGGCTATTTTGTGGCGGCCAGTTTTTTATTGGTGGAGGAAGCCGGAGTGCCCGAAGAAAACCACCGACCTTCGATAGGGAAACTGACAACCCTCAAGATAATAGACAAATCTTGCATTTTATGCATGTGTTCTATTTTTTAATCATGTCGGCCATCTTGGTTTGTCAGGCAGGGTCATCGGATACATTATTTCAAACTGCAAACCCCAATAATGATATTTGGCCCACTAGTTTCAGAGAAGATTTTTGTAAAAGTTAAAGACAGACAACAACAACAACAGACGGCGGATGCCAAGTGATGAGAAAAGCTCACTTGGCCTTTTGGCTAGGTGAGCTAAAAATTAGTCCTTATAAGCATTGACAATACCCAAAATCTAATTTGTTTTGTCATTCAAACTAAACTAAATAAGTCTGCGACTTAAACAGTAACACATAAAATTGAGAATGGAAATGGGGAATATGTCAAAGAGACAACAACCTGACCAAAGAGCAGACAACAACAGAAGGCCAGCATATATTTTACTGTTTATGTTAAATATATCAAGTACAAGATCACATAAATATATCAAGTACAAGACCACATAAATATATCAAGTACAAGATTACATAAATATATCAAGTACAAGATTACATAAACATATCAAGTACAAGATTACATAAATATATCAAGTACAAGATCACATAAATATATCAAGTACAAGATCACATAAATATATCAAGTACAAGATCAAATAAATATATCAAGTACAAGATCAAATGTATCAAGTACAAGATTACATAAATATATCAAGGGTTCCCGCTTCCAAAGTCTATTCACATTCAGGAACCTAGTTAAATACTAATGCTATGTATACTTACTTTTGTAACATCAGTGAGCACATCTATAGCCTGTGGTGTGATATTCAGAAGTAGTTGGTCCTGAGATGCCATGATAATGTAATATGACTGAGGTCGAGATTCTTCCTTCTCTCCTTCCTCTGTATTATCTAACTGAGGTCCAGCATCTAATTCATCATACATGCTCTGATCTGTATAAAGGTAATAATCTTATTTAAAATACTCTTTAAGAAAAGTTCAATGCAAAGGAGTACCAAATGTGGAAGAAAATAAAATGGTTAGAATTTTTTTTTTAAAACTTTATTAAGTGATTTTTCTTCAAAACTCAAGAATTCCTTCGAACACAGAAAATTTAATAAATAAAACAAATATAAAGGAATATAAATTCTGACACTTAATCCTTTCATTCATTCTGACACCAAATCCTTTTCTTAAAATCGATAACACAACATGTTAGGTTCCAACTGAGGAGTCCAAAGTTTTATAGATAATCAATCTTTATTTAACATTGTTCTTACATGGAAAAAAAAAATCATATCAACCAGGATTTTGATCATAAAAACATTATTTCTGTAAATTTATTCTGCTATTACATAATAAGAAATGAACTCAATTTCTGCAGATTTCTCTCTGAGCAAAAGATGTAAGTGTTTATCTATTAAATATTATTAACTTGTTACAGCTGATATATCTGATTGTGTACTTCATGCATAAAAGTTATGTTTGCTCATGTGTTATGTGAACCATGAATTCTATAATAATTATATCAAATATAGCAGCGTGCTGGTCAAATTGATTTTTGTTCTCCTTTGATTGCCAAAACTTTTTTAAATCTCATGTTGATATATATAAATTTTTAGAATAAATCATCCGCCCGGCAGTATATATCCAATTATGGGTAATTACGATCCCCTTCAAAAATCATGGATTCTATAGCAGTATACTGGTCAAATAAATGTGTGTTCGCCTTTTGTTTTGATTGGGTAGTACAAACTATTTACTTCTATCAACAGGAGTAAACAAAGATGATATAAGTTCTATGACCCACTTAGCACACAATCAAACTACATTTCAGTGTTCTTTGTACACATTCAAGTATATTAGCTGTAATGAAAATGACATATAATATAATATAAAAAAACAGTAACAATAGAACCATGCACACAACAGGGTCAAATAACTAAATCTACAAAGCAGTCAAACAAAACACCATCCCCCAAACAAAAGCAGGTAATATAATCATTATTTACTTGTCAGATTTTCAACAATTTACAGAAACATGCAATTCTAGTTATAATTTTGGTCTTCATTTCATATTTAAAATGAGGTTAATTAATCAGATACCCAAGCACCAAGTGAGTTATACTATTGTACACAAAATGCATATAAAGATTTGGGTTATCACCAGACTTGCAGGTCTTATATGTTAAGTTAACATATAATACTAGAAATACAAGTCTAAAAGGGGTATCCTCTGTAAGTATAGTCATAACTTATTATTAGTAAATAACAACATGAGTTATTTTAGGGATGTGTCTTTCTAGTTTTTCAATCAAATATTATAATTTAACTTAAAATGCCAATCTAGTTTGATAAAAGTTACAAACTACTTCAAATTGTCTGTAAAGGTTGTAACAGATAATGAAAATCTGACAAGTAAAAAAAAATAAAAGTAACCTTGACAACATGGTGTACAACAGGTAAAAAGTCTCTGAAGTCCGCCTGCAATAAAAGGTAAGATAAAACTAAAAGCGAAAAAGTAAACAAAACAAAAAGTCTTTTAAAAGTATATTGTAAAATAATAACTCAATAGTACTGTGTGTACAGTAAAAAAGCTGTACTTAATCTATTTAACACTCAAGCTGCTGAGGATACCTAATATCTTATTTCAATATATTTTGGACCATGCCCTCCACTTAATTTTTTCTACAATCGACCTGAATTTCCAAGTTATTAAAAAAGTAGGATAAGAAGTGAAAATTCAATGTTATGACGATACTGATGTGCCAGTTTAAACAAAACTAATCATCAGGGACACACAAGGTTACAGATGTCACAGAGGCCAATTCAGCCTTTAAAGTTGTGACACGTTTCTGCAAGGTAACAATTTAGACACTTTTGAGTGAGGAAAATAATCTGAAATGTTTTGGGGAATGAATTTGGACATGTTTGGGCGATATGCGATTTTAGACGCATACGAGCAGAATTGACATGTTTAAGCAAGGTGGACATGTTTGGGTAGATGGACATGTTTCAGAGTGTTACATATACATTCTCCCTGATTGAAAATAAAGGTTTACACATGCAATTCCATAATCCAAATTAAAATAAAATAATCTTACTTGGAAGAAATGAAAGAAGAAATGTTCGTCTAAGAAACTCCATTCTGGCTAAATCAAACAGAATCTCATAATACAATTCACAACACTAAGTTATGTACAACATGAAAAACCCTATGAAATCAATATTTTGTTCATGACAAAGAGTTACACAATAAATGTACCACATGTACCCACAACATTTAGTTGCCCACAACATGGACCTACCCACAACACCACATGTACCCACAACACCAAGTTACCCATTGCTATATGTACAGGTCCTTTAGAGGTTATAAAGACAGGTTTATCTAGAGAAGGATCACAACATTTAGATGCCCACAACACCAAGTTACCCATTGCTATATGTACAGGTCCTTTAGAGGTTATAAAGACAGGTTTATCTAGAGAAGGATCAACCAAGTCCCCATTATCATCATTCTCACTTATATCAGCATCCTCGCTGCTATCACTGTCGGAAAATATCCCTCCCAGTTTGTTGGTTATACTTTGTATAAGTCCGTCGGGTTCTGTGTCAGACTCACCCTGAATACTTCCCTGATGACTTAGTGATTCTGTAATAAGTCACTCTTTTAAAACAGGTAAATCAAACATACTGTTTGAAATTTAATTACTTTACATTTTGTGACTCATAAGATTTTCTTAACAAATTTAGTGAATTAAGATTATAACTATAAATTAAAATCTCCCAATTTTATCTACACAAATAGATCCATTTTTTTGATTCAGGCAGATAATCCAATAATGAAAAAAAAATTACCTCCCATTTTTATCTAGAGCATTACCTCCCTTTTTTATTTAGGCAGATAACTAACTCCCTTTTTAATATCTAGGATGATATTTCACTTTTTGTAGAAGCTTCCCTTAGTAATCTTGGAAGATAAATCATCTATTTTCAATGATTTTCAGTTCATTCATTGCAAGCATTCAAGTTATAAGATAAAAAATATTGTTATGCTATTAATTATTTAGGCCTTATTATTTAAAAATGAGACATTTTAGAACTATAAAAAGAAGGACCAAATTGAAGTAAATGCAAAATCTTTCTTATGTTAAGTATACAAAATCTTTCTTATGTTAAGTATACAAAATCTTTGTTATCTTAAGTATACAAAATCTTTTTATGTTAAGTATACAAAATCTTTCTTATCTTAAGTATACAAAATCTTTCTTATCTTAAGTATACAAAATCTTATCTTAAGTATACAAAATCTTTCTTATCTTAAGTATACAAAATCTTTTTATCTTAAGTATACAATATCTTTGTTATCTTAAGTATACAATATCTTTTTTATCTTAAGTATAAAATAATCAAATATATTTACTGCATTTACCAAAACTTTTATCACTCGCAATTCTTGACCTGGTCCTGGGAAACTTGCGTCTCATGACAGTTTTCTCTACAATAGAATCATCAGTCTCTGATTCTGATGAACTTGACCTTCGTTTACTCTCCTGTAACAGTTTCTGGACATTGTTTCGGTAAGTGTCCTCCAAACTGAACCCATCCTGTACATAGTTAAATGTCATTGGATAGCTACGATTCCTTATTACCTAGAATGTAAAATATACACAATAAATGCCATTGGATAGCTACGATTCCTTATTACCTAGAATGTAAAATATACACAATAAATGTCATAGGAGGCCCAAAAACACAGTTATTTCGTAGTGCATTTCTTTAAGACAATAAATTAAAATTAAAAAATCGCACCTGCTCTATCTCAAAAAGATTTTTACAGTGTAGTGTACTACTTTTAGGTCAAATAATATCAAAATATGGACAATCCTATGTTAAGGGGTCCATAGTTGCCAACTGACATGATATTCGCGTGTAATACACGCTTTTTCAACGGTTTACAAGCGAGGATTTTGTCACATGGCGTGTACACGCTTCGCCACTTTACATGCAATTACACGCTTTTTCATTATTTTGATTTTTGGTCGTTAGTGATATCGCGATTCTCAGTTTTTTCATTATTAGACAAAAATACCGAAAATTTCAAGTATTGTATCGTCGCCATTGTTTATTTTTCTGTATGGACGAACAGCAAAAGCCCTTAAGGTAAGTAGTTTGTGATTAGTTTTACGATTTTGTGACTTTCTTGCTTTCAAATTCACTTAGGGAAATGTCGACAGAAATAGTTCGCTTTCAGGACCTGTACCGTCGTCTAAAGAGCTGATTGCTAAGTTAAAACGATGTGTACGTTCAAGATAAATTTCAAGATTTACAAATTATATATGGGAGTTCAAGTTTAAATTATTGAGAGACGAGTAACGCATTGTGCACCCTATGTTGCAATCATAACAATATATGTGAGAGGAGAACTACAATGTAGCGATTTGATCGATTCCTTATTAACTGTAGAATGTACACTGAATTCTATACACAATAAATTGTGTGCCTTGTCAATTGGATTAGCAGTTGTTTTGAATATTGCCTAAGCCTAGGGTGTTATTAACTGAATACAATAAAAGTTTACTCTAGAATGTAAAATATACACAATAAAAGTCATTGGATAGCTTCAATTCATTATTACCTAGAATGTAAAATATACACAATATCTTTGGATAGCTTAAATTCCTAATTACCTAGAATGTAAAATATACACAATAAATGTCTTTGGATAGCTACCTTCCTTATTACCTAGAATGTAAAATATACACAATAAATGTCATTGGATAGCTTCCATTCCTTATTACCTAGAATGTAAAATATCCACAATAAAAGTCATTGGATAGCTACGATTTCTTATTACCTAGAAAGTAAAATACAGACAATAAACGTCATAGCATAGCTTAGATTCCTTATTACCTAGAATGTAAAATATACACAATAAATGTCATTGGATAGCTACGATTCCTTATTACCTAGAATGTAAAATATCCACAATAATTGTCAATATATAGCTACGATTCCTTATTACCTAGAATGTAAAATATACACAATAAATATCTTTGGATAGCTTCAATTCCTTATTACCTAGAATGTAAAATATACATAATAAATGTCCTTGGATAGCTTCAATTCCTTATTACCTAGAAAGTAAAATATACACAATAATTGTCAATATATAGCTACGATTCCTTATTACCTAGAATGTAAAATAAACACAATAAATATCATTGGATACTGTAAGTTCAGAAATTATTGCGTGCATTTATTATTGCGATTTTTGAAAAATGGACAAGCATACGAGATTAATTATTGCGATTTCAGGAAAATCTGTATCCAGGTATATGTATCAGATATGAGAATGCGAGTTCTTATTATTGCGATATTCACCCAGTCGCATTATTGGCATTAATAAAAACCTCGCAATAATTTCTGAATTTACAGTAGCTACGATTCCTTATTACCTAGAATGTAAAATATCCACAATAATTGTCATAGGATAGCTACGATTCCTTAGCACCTAGAGTGTAAAATACACAATAAATATCTTTGGTTAGCTACAATTATTTATTACCTAGAATGTCAAATATACACTATGAATTTCATTGGATAGCTAAGATTCCTTATTACCTACAATGTAAAATAAACCTTATAAGTTTTTCCATTAATCTGCAACTAAGTAATTCCTTGAAGTTATAAATCACCACAGAATTACTAAACATACTACTCCAGAGCATCTCATTATTGAAAAATTAGCTTCTATATCAAGGGTTCCCATACAATGACCTACCTTCATCACACATTCCCATGGTCTATACTGCCCTTCCTTTTCAGAGACTTTCTCTATCAAGGGTTCCCATACACTGAGTTTTTCATTAAAATATCTGGCTTCCATCTGAATATCACTTGTCATCTGGAACTGTAACAAAACAACTATGTGTCATCTAAACTGATTGCTGTGTATAAATTGTGAATACCTTTTTATTTCAAACAAACTCATAATAGTTCTTATATTTTGCAAATATCCCAATCTTTTAACCTTGAAATTTGACATAATGTGTGTGTGAATGGGTTCATTCCAATTAGCTATTCTTTATTCTTTTTTTATCTAAAAAATTTATAGACATTCTATTACAGGAATAAGGGACTAAATTGATTCCATAATCTTATTAAATACAAAAAATTACAAGATATCAAAGGAATACACATAGAATGTTTTTTACTGCATCTTCATATTACAAGAAGTCTTCAGGAATTACATGAAGTGCCTTCTCTTAGTGTTAAGAACTGTGCCTCTTACCTGAATGCCCCTGACCTATTAATTCTATACCTCATTTAACTACCATCAACTCTAGTATTCAAACATTCCCTTAACTTCCACTGACTTGAGAATTTTGTCTCCCTTTTTACTATCATTGATTTAAGTATTCTACCCTCCTGTTAACTCCACCAAACTTAAGGCTTATTTTCAGTTTTTATAGAATCTCTATGATGAGAGTAGTAGATCTGAATAATTGAGGTTATGCCCCTCTGTGAATCCTCACCTGCTTTTGTAAGTCAGAAATTGTTGCATCAATAGACATCCTAAGGTGAAGTAAATCCACATCATAATCTAAGTTCCTCACTCTGAAGTAGGAATTCATCTTTTTGATTTTCAATGTGATAGATTCTGTTGGAGCTTCTGCAGGCACAAAGGGATCTACAGCACTTCCTTCCTCATCTAGAATTAGTAATTTACACAGCATTAAAATTATTTGAAAATAGCGATGTGTTAATAATGCAGTTGACCTTTCACTTGCTATATAATAGATGTTTCCCCTTTTATCAAGATAAAATGTTACAATATGTTGTGACAAACAAACTACAGTCGACTCTCATTATTTCTAATTCAGCTAGACCAGAGAAATATTTCGAGATACCCATAGTTCGACTCAAACGAATACCAGAAGTTTGACGGACAAAGGTACACAACTTTTGTTTAGCTTCGAAAGGCTAAAATAAATGTAGCTGTATGTAATGATTTTGATGGTATATGAAATTCTGAAAATAACAACTGTGAGATTATCCCAATTTACAATACTCTATTAAAATGTAAGATAGAAACTCATAATACAAAAGGAAGTGGAGATTTTATCAGCTGATGTTCAACATATTCTATGTTGGATTTGACTGACTAGTCTGTGTTTGGGAAGGGACATATAAAGAACAATTATTTATAGATTATCGTTAATCATCTCAACGAGATTGATTTTCTCGCTTGAGCCGGCACGGCGAAAGGGAGAAAAGCAATCGAGTTGAGATGACCAATGATAATCTGTTTATCGCTATTTTACCTAAGACGACGTTGTCAATTTCATGTCAATTTCATTGACAACGCCACATGCCCCCTTAGTTTGTAGCGATAATTTTTCATATCACTCGACTCCGCTGAGAAAGGAAATTATCAGTCTGCAAGATCATAGGAAAATTTCGTAAAATAGCGATAATACTTATTCTTGGTCCCCCTTTATTAGCTGATCCTTGTATGACTTATTGGTCTTTGATTAGGTGAGATATAGAGAGAAGGGATACAAAATTTCAATTCTGGCCCAGCATTTATCAGCTGAGGATGGTTTAACTGGTCAGTCTGTATTTAATATGGGACATAGTAGGGGGTATAAAATGTTTTTTTATTTTTTAAATCTTATAAAATCTTACCAATTCTGGCCCTCCATTTATCAGCTGACACAGCTTTGACTGACCACATATCTGTTTCTGGTTCTGGTTCTATCGATGTGTCATTTTCCTAGTTATAAATCAACATATTGTTTTTTAATAATAATTCATCACTTAATATACTATAACTTACATAAATGTATGATAACATACTAACTCACATGATAAGTTAAAGAATATGAAATCAGAATCTAACAAGAATCCACATTTCTTATGTGTCTTCAATGTCTTACTGAAGCAGTTCTAAATTACTTAGAATTAATATACCCATATACTTTGATCAAAAAAGAGAAAAATAGTGTATATGAGTTAAAAATCACATAAAACTACAGAATATAACCAATATATCAAAGGCACAGTACTTTTATTGTTGGCATTCAGCTTCACTTCCAATAAATCTTTTTTTCCTATTCTTGAATCCATTCTGGTGTAAACTTTCATTAAAATTTCCTTCATTTCTGGCTTATTTGGCATTGTAATCATTTCAGCCATTAGATTTGAATAGAAAAGAAATGGTGCATCATATTCAAGACATAAAATCAATACATGGATTTGACAAAAGTCGAAAGTAAAGGTACAGCCTTTTATAGCTGTTCTTCATATTAACTCTACAGTGAGGATTTCAACTCAGCAGAAAAGCTTACACCTAACTGTAATTTAACGGCTGACCCATCAATGCTATAATCTGTCTGTGTAATGTAGATCTCTAGTTGGATGTATTACCTTTTTTTCTGGACCGGTCAGCAATTTAGTGACATCAGCCATGAGATGTAATACTGTAGGTGTTATATAAATATCCAATTGTGGTAGAGTTATACTGTAGTGTGTATTGTTGTCATGTAGTGAAGAAATACGTGAAAAATCTAAATTACATGGTTTTATCACCTGAAAAACATAGTTACCAAATGACATACAGATACATATACAACATTCAGATAGATCATTCGACATAGTTTTTGCTTCTGTTTCTTAATTTCATAGATATATTTCAGATTTTTATCATGTGCTTTAGTTTTCTGATCAAAATTGTTTTACTTTTTAAAACAAAATTGCACAGATGCAGGCATACTATATCTTTGGTGTTTTCTATTTGATTGTCACTTGGATGTCTTAAATTACGAGCTAGATGTTACAACCTACAAAACAATTATAGATTTCAATTTCTTCTTTTTATGGTAATGAATGTGATATTCTAAATTCTGATAGCAGAAATACTGTAAACCAATTTATCTTAGCTTATACTGTATTTCCTGTTTGGCCTTTTTCAGCCCAATTCACGGTGATTTTCCAATTCTAATTAAAATTTTCTAATTTTACTGATGTATTTATATAAGAGAATACCCAAGTTTTACATATTCATGATGATTAATAGTCAAGTTATTTTTCTACTTAAAAATACCCAAAATATTGGCTCTCAATGATAGTTTGGTTAACAGTAATCATTATTTTTAAAAAAAGTCATGTATATCTGTTTTCTTAGTCTTCCTACTTACAGAATTTTCGTACAATTCCGATCCATGGAGGGAGGTATACATTTTCATTGATTTTATTGATGCCTGTATCTTCTGTATGCTAGAATCTGTGTACATCTCAAATTCTATATCAGTCTAGAATATAAAACATTAGGGAATTATATCTTATAACACATTATCTATTTCATTTCCAGCCTGAAATGCAATACTTTATAAAAACACCTAGGACTTTATATTACGCTATTCTTTTGTTAGTATGAATAATAATACATCTATTTCAACATGCATTACCTTGTTTGAATTGTTTTACATTTTCATGTCGGGGCCTTTTATAGCAGACTATACGGTATGGGTTTTTCTCATTGTTGAAGGCCATAGGGTTGCCTATAATTGTTTACATCCATTTCATTTAACCGTCGGTGAATAGTTGCCTAAATGGCAATCATAGTACATCTTCTTATTTTTATATTAAGCCTAAATTCATCTTAATAAAAGGTCTTACATCCTTCAAAAGTGATAACGTTTTAACAGCACCTTAGTATCATCAAATTTAACCTTCAGAGCTAGATATATACTGTAAATTCAGAAATTATTGCGATTTTGTCATTTTAGACTAAAATGCGATTTCAATTTTTGCGATATTGAGAAAGATCCTGTTTAATTCATATAAAAAATTTCACAATGCGAGTTTAAATTATTGCGATTATAACCCTGTCGCATTTTACGCAATAATAAAAACATCGCAATAATTTCTGAATTTACAGTAATAACCATTATACCATTGTTTAATAATAAAATAAAACTTACATCTAGGACTAAAATTCTACTAGTATCTTTTTCTGGATCAGCAAATAGAACAATCTTTGGCTGTTTAACAATTCCCTTCACTTGTAAGACTGAGTTATTAGGACTGGAATCCAGTTGATCTGATACAAGACTGGTTCTCTGTCTAGATTGGTCTATTGGGGGCACATCAGATTCGAACGCTGATTGGTAGAATTCATTTAAAGCCAATAAATAAGGAATGTTTAAGTTAATTGTCACTTTATCCATTCTTATGTCAGCTGAAAAACAAAATCAAAATCATTATTTATTTGTCAATTTGCACAATTTATGGCGTTAGAAGCTTGAGACCTAGGGGTAGCCAAATTCAACATCTTCCAACTTAATTATGCCAGATATATAACATAAATATGAGTGAAATGTGTTAATCTCATCCTTGACAAATAATTGTAATTCAAATTAACCCAACCTCCTAATAAAAGTAGTAGCTTATCACAATAAGTATCCAAGTGTTGAATAAATCTAAATGAATATAACTGGTTTGTCTAAATTCAGTAGTAGTTTTCAAAAACAATGGAAAACATAAAAGCACATTTTGAAAATGTTTCTATTTTCCAAATATTCAACATTATAACATGATTTACTGATAATATTGAAAACAAGTGACTGACCTGAGGAGATATATCAGGAGACAGATTTTTTTTTGTGGGGAGGTGGAGAGTGAGGCTTGGTCTCATATCAGGGTGAATTGTGATCAGTAATTTTGGTTTCACACCAGGAAGAAAATTATCAATAAAATTTAAATCAGTGAAGGGAAAACTTTCACTTTTAGTATATGTACTCCAGCTATATTCTAAGGAAAGAAAGGTCCACACTATCAAAAAAGGTCCAGAGCCAGAGGTTTGCAGTCCAGTGGTTGTCCTTGGTTGCTGTTTCTCATAATTGTTTTTTTATTTAATGTCATCAACTTAAATCAAAAGGAAGGGGGTTAGCACTTACTATGCTATGAGTGGTAGGGATGAGCTAGTGAAAAAGGTGACTATTTCAAGCTTCATGATATAAGATAACATTGAGAAATCAGAGGAAATATATGAAAATGTTTCTTATTGAGTCACAAGTATCTGTAATCAGTAATAGATTTTCATCTAATTTTTTTTACAGAAGTCATAAATCCTTAGTTGTAAATGCATCAGAATTTTGTCAAATCTAATAATCTCTCTATAAAATAAATGTGGAATGTGTCCATGGGACACAGATGATGCCCCCCCTTGCATATCATATAAAGATAAAAAGGGACATAACTGAAGAAGGGTAAAAGTGACGCTACCCAAATTTGTACTTGATCTGAGTTTTGTAGTAATAAGCTGTATAAGTTTCATAACATTTGGTTGAAGCAAACTAAAGATAGAGAACGGAAACGAAAAATTCAGCAATTTTTATGTTTATAAAGGGGCATAACTCAAGAACGGTAAAAGTGACACCAACCAATTTCAAACTTGATCTGTATTAATTTGTAATAAGCATTGTGTATAAGTCTCATAACATTTGGTTGAAGCAAACTAAAGTTAGAGAACTGAAACGAAAAATTCAGCAATTTTTATGTTTATAAAGGGGCATAACTCAAGAACGGTAAAAGTGACACCAACCAATTTCGAACTTGATCTGTATTATGAGGTAATAAGCATTGTGTATTAGTTTCATAACATTTGGTTGAGGCAAACTAAAGTAAGAGAACGGAAACGAAAAACTCAGCAATTTTTATGTTTATAAAGGGGCATAACTCAAGAACCTTTATCTTGACGGCACCCAATTTCAAAATTGATCTGTGTTTTGTGGTAATAAGCATTGTGTATAGGTTTCATAACATTTGGTTGAGGCAAACTAAAGTTAAAGAACGGAAACCAACTTTGCGACGTACCGACGGATGTACGTACATACAGACGGACAAGGGTAAAACTTAATGCCCCCTCCACTACGGCGGGGGCATAAAAAGGTAATCACGATAGCTATAGGTATATTATTTGTTCGAAATATTAGGTCAAGAAATATTTTTGTTTATATTCAAGTATATGAAAAAGGATGGGGTACTGGATGTCTCAGCTGCTGTACCTTACCATAAAAGAATTTAATTGGCCCCTAAGATCATATATGTATAGAGATAGAGATAACTGACCTTCCTGATGTCCACTTGACCTTGATTTATACACAACAGATATCAAAGGAAGGTTTTCTTGTTGAGAGACCTGATGGCAGTAAAATATCCTGAAATCAAATCAGCATACATAATTATATATTTCTGTAGAAAAATATTATAACTAATTCAAACAATTTTTTGCAAGATCAGTAATATAAGTAGCTATAGCAATTATCTAAATATGTATTTCACAACCATTCAATAACAGGTCATGATAAAATATGTCCAATATTTATATCATTAAAACTGATCATACCTCATAAAATAAAAGAAGAATGTGTCAGAGGACACAAATGCCCCAGCCTAAGCTTGCAATTTTCCAAGTTAAAAAGGGGCATAACTGTAAAACAGTTCATGGCATACTGCAAAAATTTGAACTGTCTGCGTGTTGTTGAACTTAGCATTGTGTATGAGTTTCATAAAATTTGGAAGAAGAAAACTTAAGTTAGAGTGCGGAAACGAAAAAATTAACAATTTTCCAAGTTATAAAGGGGCATAACTCTAGAACGGTGAGTGAGTCACTGCCCAAATTTGAACTCTGTCTGTGAGTTGTTTGTGGTTCTTACCACTGTGAATGAGTTTCATAAAATTCGAATGAGGAATACTGAAGTTAGAGTGCGGAAACGAAAATGGAACGTAAGGAAGGATGCAAGGACGGATGGTAATGGGTAACACTTAATACCCCCTTGCCTACAACAGGGGCATAAAAAGAAATATTTTAAATCTGAATCACTGATTTTCCTTTTCATTTATTTGCTAATTCATAGAAAGGTTTATATACCATATAAATATGAAGATGTGGTATGAGTGCCAATGAGACAACTCTCCATCTAAGTCACAATGTATAAAAAGTTAACAAGGGCAAGGTTACTGTCCATCTTCTGGTTAAACAGTACTTTGAACAACAATGTTACTGTCAAATTAAGTGTCATTTAAGGGCAAGGTTACTGCATCTTTAGGTTATACAAACCTTTCAAGGGCATGGTTACTATCTATCTTTAGGTTATACATACCTTTTAAGGGCAAGGTTACTATCTGTCTTTAGGTTATAAATACCTTTTTACAACTGGGTTACTATCAGACTTAGTGTCATCTAGAGACAGAGAATGAAGTGTTATATTAACATCCATTGCTATGTCATCTTCAGGGAAAGTGTTAACTCTGATGTTTAATTCTCCTATCTTACATAAACTTAGTCTATTCCTGTGGTAAATCTGAAACACAGATTAAAGTGTCCAATGCCAATGTTGTTTTTGTTATTAAAGCTTTTAAGGTAGATGGGGTGTCTAAATTATAATCCATAGAATTTTTTAATAATTTGCCAAAATGTAGTTTATATCATGCTTTTTAAAAAAAATTATAAAAAGAATGGGTCACGGGGCTTATTTTCACGCTACAGGTTGTGCAAAATTGACAGATTTTGTATAGATTATGCATGGAAAACCCAATTTTCTGCCATAAAACAAAAACTACACCATAGAATTTTGAGATAAAATATGAGAAGATAGCTCTAATATTATGCTTTAAGATAAGAAAAGGAAAAAATGGGGTCACAGGACTCGTTTTCTTGCTACATAATAAAATAGTTAAATTCCTAACACATTCTATTGTAAAAGTAACTTTATCTGAATTATCTGCCCTTACATTTGAGTCGCCTCCCCTTATGTAGCAAAGTTTGAAAAAATTGAATCAAACAAAAGTGTTCTGTTTTTTTTTAAAAATACAACCATAATGAAAGAACCTTAGTGAGCGCGCTCACATACCCCACGTCCCCACATTGTCATTGGAGAAATAAAATAAGTGTAAGAAAAAAAAATTGAATCATAATTTCCTGTCAATATGCACATCTACATAGTATGTCCTTATTATCTACACAGTTTCATGAAATTCTGTTGTGTGGTTTGAGAGGAGTTGCGATGACAAGAAACAGGACTGACGGACAGACGGACGGACGGGTCAAAAACATTATACCCTCCGCAACTCGTTGCGTGGGGTATAATTATGATAAAACATGTCATTTTCTATATTGAAATGAAAATTCTTAAACATGAATTACCTACTCTCTCAAAATTTGCACATTTTATAAAAGATCTAGACCGGTTGTTTTCTGGTATTTCAAAATCCAAGATGAAGGAAGACACCCTATGTACCTTAATATCTTTATGAAAGCATTATTGTTCATAAACAGTAATTCTTATTTAAGTTACCAATTTTGTAAGTAAATAAGATAAAAGGAGATTGTGACAACAAATTCTCAAAATCGCAACAAAATAAAGATCTGACAAAGAAGATAATTTGTTTTTTATGTAACTGGTAAATCCATGTCCTCTCCATTATTCTATAAATCATTTTTAGAATAGAACTGTTGTGATTATAACAGAGATTATGAATTTATAAACAGCAAATATTTTTTCAAAATGAACAGGAATGCATGCATTAACGTGCTAAGCATACCTCCACTCATAATTTAAAGTATAATAAGAAACAGGAAGTAGGTATCTGACAGATCTGAAAAGGTCTCGCTGTCACATTACAACTCAACACTGTCAAGCTGCTCATCAAATTTGAAGATATTCTTTTCAGTAGAACCCTGAGAAAAGCATGATGGAAATATTTGTTGAGCGGACGGACGGCAGGACAAATTGACTGACTAAAGGATGGACAAGGTGAATGCAATGTAGCCCCCACTCCTATAGCAGGGATATAAAATTGCTACATAACTGTTACCAGTATATCAACTAATGGTGACAGTTCCTGTAAATCATACCTCAAGTGGTGAGGCTTCAATATCAGTCTTTTCATCAAATAAACACAATGTTAGACCTTGTAGTGTAACTAAGGCATTGTAAGCCGTCTCTGTGTCTGTGGTGGGTGAGTCAACAACATCTACTCTGGCTATTGGACTGGAACCCACATCTGTAAAAAGATTATTTTAATTACATTTCCAAAATATTGCCCGAGAACACAGTTATTTCGAGAGCATATCTTTAAGACAAAAATTGCAAATTAAAAAAATCACACCTGCTCTATCCAAAAAAGATTTTTACAGTGTAGTCACTCACTGTAGTGTACTACTTTTGGGACAAATTATAGAAAAATTATAGAAAAATCTATCTAACTTAAAATATGCATACATACTAATTTTTGATGTTTTCAAACTGGACTAAATCATTACTATATCTAAAAATTCATGCCCCAATATTTTTTACCATGTAATTTCATCTCCCTACTTACTATTTTAAGCATAAAATATAAAGAAATGAATTTGGAAGGTGTGTGAAAAAAAATTTGCAGGTTATACACTGTCCACACTAGGGACTCTATTTGTAGACAACAGAAATCAAAGGACAATAACTGTGTCCCCGGACCTACTTTATTACATTCCAATATATTTCTTACAACAGAAAACTTGTCAATAGATATCTTTTTCTTGCATTCATAACATTTTTAAACCTGCAAAACTAACTGAAATTGAACATAGACTTACCTTGAACAGATTGTGGAGCACCTTCTTTAAAATTTTTCCTGAGTACATCAAACATCAATTTGATATCTGATTGTTGAACATTGATCTATAAAACACAATGCAGATACATGGTTAATATTGTTTGCATAAATATCTCAAAACTATTTGAGGGAAGGTCATGAAGTAACTTTAAAGGATAAATTTTGCTAACTGAGTTTTTTTCAAGGTAGCAAATCTGAAAGGTCTGAAAGTCAAGAAAAAGGGAACTGCCTTTTATACATTAGTTTTCTTTTTCATTAGATATAAAGCATATAGAATTTGAGAAAAAGTCAATAAAATTTCCTTGAATAACAGAACAAGCTTATTTAATGTTAAAAGTCCCAGTCCCTGTGCCGTTTCTTACAAGCCCTATCCCCTACAATAAGCTTCATTCTACCTCTTATCCTAACTTCCCCCAACTATTAACCTTTTTCTAACCAAAACCTTTCCCTAACACATTTACCTGAACCAAAGTCAGGGGTACTATGTACTAACACTCCCTAAAGTAAAAGAATGACAACCTGTGTTACCTTAATGAGAGCTACATCTCCAGATATGTTATACATCAGCCTTGACCTAAATGGTGCAAGGGCCAATCCAAAGGTAGCTTCAAAGTTCACAGGTTCAACAATATGATACAACATGTGGAATTCATTCTCCTTTAATCTGCCACTATAAAATAAAGAGATAAAGGTTCATCTCTGAACAAGATTTTTCATCCTACAGCTAAAAACTAAAAAATAAGTACTGATAATATCAACATCATGACACAACATATAAAATTCATATGAGAAATTAGAAATCTCTGCCAATAAATTATTTTCAGGACTGAAATCACATTTTTAATACAGTTGGCTTCGTGGAACAAATTAATAGGCTTAAATATGACTGAATTTAAAACTCATCGTGGAACATGAAACAGCTGTTTCATATCAATATGTAGATTTTTCAGAAATTAGCAAAATCAGTTTTTTTGGGGACTCTATAGACAATTTAAAAAAAAAGTATCATTATCGAGCACTTTCAGCAAATATAAAGATATCAAGTTACATGCTGTTTTTCTTGAGGTTTGAAAATTTTTTGTAAAAAATTGGTATATCTTATATATATATCTCCCTGGGTCTACCCCTTTAAATGCTTTACTACCAAATGTAATAATCTCCCCTGGTCTATCCCTACAAGTACTTTACTACCAAATGTTATAATCTCCCCTGGTCTATCCCTACAAAAAATTTATTACCAAATGTAATTATCTCCCCTGGGGTATCCCTACAAATACTTTACTACCAAATGTAATTATCTCCCCTGGGGTATCCCTACAAATGTCAAGTTAGATGCTTAAATAAACCACATTGTTCTACCTTATGCTGACTGATTAGAAAGGAACTATCCTTAATATGACAGATCTCATGACCATTCTATTGAAACAAGCATTTTCAAGCACAAAGACAATAAACTGTTGACACAGAGATATGTCTCGCCTATAGGCATAAAATTCAGAAAAAGACAATCTGATGGACAGCAACATTGCTTATTAATTCAGTCACTGGACCATGATCTAGTGGGCAGGGCCTCAAAATGGTCGACAAATTGAGATGTACAGACAGTAATGTAACGTAATAGAAAATATCGTTGTTTAGTGTAAGTAGTTCCTATCAATATAACTTAAACAAATAAACTTAACACTGAAAATTGCTAATCAATTCAAAGTCACTGGACCATGACAAAGGGGGTAGGGCCTCAAAATATTCGTCAAACTGATATGAACTAATAGTAATGCAACCTCATACAAAACATCATTGATCTATCACAAGTAGATTCTATCAAACTAACTAAAGCAGAATACTTAACATTCTAATATGACATGCTTCTTTCGCTTTGTAAACAACACCATGATAAAATTCTTGATATATCTATACTTAGCGCAGACTCAGAGATGTGCATATTGGTGGCTGTTACTATTTACCTCCCACGTAAATCCACATATATCGTAACCTATGTGCAAACACTATGTCGATTTCGTTGTGTTCAAATTGAAATTGAAAAAGAAACTACAGAACCGTTATTCCTATTATAATGCATAACAAAAAGAATAAATGCACAAAAGCTTAAAAAATGTATAAAATCAAAATAAAATAAAATTCTGCGAAATTTCATGAATAATCTTGGCGCATTAACGTCATGTCATAACATGACGTCATACGAATGAAAACTCTCAAGCTGAACGTTTTCCGTTACGTATATGCCCTAGGTTCAGATAACATTAAAATGGAGTTTTGAGGTAGGTGTTGTTTCATTTTCTATTCTATTGCATTATTTGCACATCTGTGGATTTCAGCAAGTCAACATGGCGGTTCACTCCTTAGTTACGACAGGTCAACTCTGGATTTGACAGTAAAAAGTAACCAACGGAAAAAAAATGTTTGGGTTAAGAATTTTGAGAATTGAACTCATTTTTCTAGTGCTTATTTAAGAAATAATTCATGTAAGATTTAGATTTATTTGAAATTTGTAGCTTTTATCTTACAGGGGGTAAAATAGAACAGCCATACACACGGCAATCCTACCTTCGCTTCAGTTTTTAAATTACCGTATTTGTCCTATTAGAATCGAAATAATTCATGGAAGCCATAGATTTGTTGGACATTTACACATGGCCTTGGTCGTGATATTAGTTCAGGCCATGTGTAAATGTCCAACAAATTTTGGCTTCCGTGAATTATTTCTTAATTGAAAATTGCTCATTAATTCCAAGTCACTGGACCGTGACAAAGGGGGCAGGGTGTCAAAATAGTTGTCAAACTGATATGTACTGATAGTAATGCGACTTCATACAAAATATCATTGATCTATCACCAGTAGATCCTATCAAACTAACTTAAGCAGAAAACTTAACATTGAAAATTGCTTATTAATTCAAAGTCACAGGACCATGTCTTAGGAGGCAGGGCCTCAAAATAGTCGTCAAACTGATATGTACTGATAATAAAAACTTTATATTAAATATCAATGATGACAAGCACTTCCCATCAAACTAACTTAAGCAGAAAACTTAACAATTGTTGATGCCGGAGCCGTTGCCGGAAAAACAATCCCTATGTCTCGCTTTCTGCGACTTTCGTCGCAGGCGAGACAAAAAGGACTGGTTCAAATTCGGAAACATAATATCGCTATACCCTGAAGTTTAAATGAACAATTTTTAAGAAATCTGCAATAAATATAAAAACAAGTTCTGGTATAAATGCCAATGAGACAACTATCTACCAGAGGTCAAATGAAGTGGATGTAAGCAATTATAGGTCACTGTACGGCCTTCAACAATGAGAATTAAAGAACCTTAGTGAGCGCGCTCACATACCCCACATCACCACATTGTCATTGGAGAAATAAAATAAGTGTAAGAAAAAAAAATTTAATCATAATTTCCTGTCAATATGCACATCTACATAGTATGTCCTTATTATCTACAAAGTTTCATGAAATTCTGTGGTGTGGTTTCAGAGGAGTTGCGATGACAAACTGTTGCAGAAGTACATTGAAGCAAATAAGTTCAAAGGGGCATCACTCCTAGAAAAAAAATTGAATCGTAATTTCCTGTCGATATGCACATCTACATAGTATGTCCTTATTATCTAAAAAGGTTTCATGAAATTCTGTGGTGTGGTTTCAGAGGAGTTGCAATGACAAACTGTTGCAGTAGTACATTAAAGCAAATAAGTTCAAAGGGGCGCAACTCCTAGAAAAAAATTGAATCATAATTTCCTGTCGATATGCACATCTACATAGTATGTCCTTATTATCTACAAAGTTTCATGAAATTCTGTGGTGTGGTTTCAGAGGAGTTGCGATGACAAACTGTTGCAGTAGTACATTAAAGCAAAATAAGTTCAAAGGGGCGCATCTCCTAGAAAAAAATTGAATTGTAATTTCCTGTCGATATGCACATCTACATAGTATGTCCTTATTATCTACAAAGTTTCATGAAATTCTGTGGTGTGGTTTCAGAGGAGTTTCGATGACAAACTGTTGCAGTAGTACATTAAAGCAAAATAAGTTGCATCTCCTAGAAAAAATTGAATTGTAATTTCCTGTCGATATGCACATCTACATAGTATGTCCTTATTATCTACAAAGTTTCATGAAATTCTGTGGTGTGGTGTCAGAGGAGTTTCGATGACAAACTGTTGCAGTAGTACATTGAAGCAAATAAGTTCAAAGCGGCGTAACTCCTAGAAAAAAAAATTGAATCGTAATTTCCTGTCGATATACACATCTACACAGTATGTCCTTATTATCTAAAAAGGTTTTATGAAATTCTGTTGTGTGGTTTCAGAGGAGTTGCGATGACAAACTGTTGCAGTAGTACATTAAAGTAAATAAGTTCAAAAGGGCGTAACTCCTAGAAAAAAAATTGAATAGCAATTTCCTGTCGATATGCACAACTACATAGTATGTCCTTATTATCTAAAAAGGTTTCGTGAAATTCTGTTGTGTGGTTTGAGAGGAGTTGCGATGACAAGAAACAGGACTGACGGACGGACGCGTCAAAAACATAATACCCTCCGCAACCCGTTGCGTGGGGTATAAAAACATTTAAATAGGCATATTAGGAAGCTGCGGTCAATAAACAATACTGCTGCAAGTTTATTCTTTTAAATTCATCAAAGCAAACTGGAAATATAACAGGATAACAAAGGGTATTCCTTCACACTTCAAGCTGCATAGTTAGTTAGATATCAACTCAACGATGGTTATAAAGTAATCATGGATTCAAACAATTATGATAGGGAGGTATCAACTGTGGTCTTACCTCACTTCTGACATTATCCTCTCTCCACTAAAATATTAGTACTTGTTTCAATCTTATTCTTTTGTAATATGACAAGTACAAAGACTCACTGTACTGTTAAATTCAGAAATTTTTGCAGGCATTTATTTTTGTGATTGTACAACAATGGAGAGAAATGAAAGATTAATCATTAGGATTTCTGGAAATACTGCATATAATTAATGCTTTCAAAAGTTTTTATTTTTGTGAAACTAATCACATTGCAATTTTCCCCCAAGATTAAAGCATTGTTAAAGTTTCTGAATTTCCAGTATAGTGCCCCCTAGTTTTTGGTTTTTTTTAAAGAAATGATTCATAGCAGTGTAATTTTTGTATTGAAATTTCATCATGAAAATGCTTTCAATTTTTCCAAACATTTGTCTTTCTGAAAAAAGACTTCATTCTTCAAATTTTTTTACTACAGTTTGAAAGAAAATTGATGCTGAGCTAACAACACCATCTGAGAGATGTTATCAGAAGAATCCTAAATTAGTGTTAATTATTCTTTTGATCATTTCTTTAGTTCCGGTATACCTGTAATAAATAGGCTGGCTTTGTAACTCATAAATTTTTTTACTGCTAAAAACAATTAAACAAAACAAACAAAAAACTTCTAAAGAACAAAAATAAACAGAAGAAGAAACTGTAAAATTGACAAAAGTAAACTAATACAGTTTTGTTACCTCTGACTGGACCTATGAAGATGTTTAAAATTTCTCTATAATCTCCAGGTGGAAATATAAAAAACAGAATGTGTTCATAGTAAAATTGAGAATAGAAATGGGGAATATGTCAAAGAGACAACAACCCGACCAAAGAGCAGACAACAGCCGAAGGCCACCAATGGGTCTTCAATGCAGCGAGAAAATCCCGCACCCGGAGGTGGTCCTCAGCTGGCCCCTAACTAAAATTGTGTGCTAGTTCAGTGAAAATGGACGTCACACTAAACTCCAAAACATATAAATGAACTAAAATTAAAAAAAATACTAGACTAACAAAGGCCAGA
Source organism: Mytilus coruscus (assembly GCA_017311375.1). NCBI lineage: Eukaryota > Metazoa > Mollusca > Bivalvia > Mytilida > Mytilidae > Mytilus > Mytilus coruscus. The sequence goes on from CM029603.1 coordinate 3,161,062, forward strand.
GGCTCCTGACTTGGGACAGGCGCTAAAATGTGGCAGGGTTAAACATGTTTTGTGAGATCTCAACCCTCCCCCTATACCTCTAGCCAATGTAGAATAAAGAAACACATAGCAATACGCACAGTAAAACTCAGTTTAAAAGAAGTCCGAGTCCGATGTCAGAATAGGTAACAAAAGAAACTAAGCAAAATGACAATGATACATAAATGAACAAAGGACTACTAGCAGTTACTGACATGCCAGCTCCAGACCTCAATTAAACTGATTGAAAGATTATGTCTTCATCATATGTACACGGATGACCCACTCTCACGATCATTTTCTATGTTCAGTGGACCGTAAAATTGGATTTAAAACTCAAATTTGGCATTAAAATTAGAAAGATCATATCATAGGGAACATGCGTACTAAGTTTCAAGTTGATTGGACTTCAACTTCATCAAAAACTACCTTGACCAAAAACTTTAACCTGAAGTGGGACAGACGGAATAACGGACAGACAGACGGACAAACGAACGAACAGATGCACAGACAGAAAAACATAATGCCCATAAATGGGGCATAAACATGAATTTGGGTTATCTAGGCTTCCGTCAAAATTGAGTATGGTATAAATATAACAAAAACCGAACCTACCACATTTTCATCAAAACATGTTTGGTAAATTAGTAATAGTGATGAATAGTTTATACTATAAGAAAAGTCAAGTTTTAATGAAACAAAAAATTTTGATTGACAACAAGATCAGAAAGTCATCAGAGACTAGACTTGTATAAGGATTACTCATTAACTAAAACTACATGTCTTTTTCAATATATACAGTATTGAAATCTCTAGCATTATACAGACAGTTAACTATTTCATACATACCGTCTAACTTCCATTTCTTTTAGATGAGCTATAAAATAATTCCAATCTTGCTCTTGGCCATTGGACAACACCTCTTTTTTAAATGAATTGTCAATTTCAAACATTCTGAATTGAAACATGAAAATGTCTGGAGATTTGGAATGTTTAGGTATCACAATGGTAGGCCTATGCATAGAGACTCTAATTGCTATCCTCATGGCTGATGGGTGAATTTCTGTCACCTGTAAAATGCAGAAAATATCTGTACGTCGTTTATTGAAATGACAACAAAAACACACTTTTATTTGAATTCTCCTGGGTGATGGTTGCATGCAAAGGAGGAGGTGCATGAAGAGTTTAAATGGCCCTAAATTTTTTAAGTTTTTTTAATCAGGCAAAAATACTTTAAATTTCACATAGAAATAGTTGTGATATTACTATCATTACAAAATAACTTCTTCTTGGAACATCACGTAGTGAATTACGCAGTGATGATCCCTTATTTATGCATTATTTGTTTTGTAATGCCGGTTTTGGTCCATTTTTTCAGAATTTTGCCACTCCTCCTTTTGACTACATTTTGGATCATAGGTTGTGGCTAAGACTTTCCTCTAGCTTTTGAAAATGCATAAAATCATCACATTTGAGCAATATATCCAAAATGTGCTGCTTTTGGAGCTAATAATGTACTCTTATAAAGAAATTTATTTTACCTAGCATTTAGGCTTTTGAAATAAATCCATTTAAAAACCAAATTATGGACTTTTTTGAAATGTTTTAAAGACAAAGTTGAAATCAACTTGCCCTGCTTTCTTGGATTTCATGATCAATGATCAATTCATGAAATTTCATGAAAAAGCATGGATTTAACTAAATGTTTCATGTCCTAATTCTTGATCATGCTATTTCATGTCACATGATCATGAAATACCTTGAAAAACCAAGTTTACATAAAAAACTCACGAGTAATTTGATCATTTAGTCATGAAAAACCATGAACAAAAACTTGTGCACTTTAAAAGATTGTTTTCAAAAATAAAAGCAGGGTTGTGTGATTTATCATTAAGATACTGATCGGCATTATTTTCTGTAGAAAAAAAGTAATTATATTCTAATGGCTATTATCAGTACAATACATTTGTACCTAGTCCAAATAATTATGACCTCTTGAAAGGCTATTTTATTTTTTGCTTTGACACCTTCCAAAGCAAGGCACAAAGTGCAAAGCAATAAAATAAAATAGTCATTCAGTTGAAAAATGTTTTTAATGCAACACCCTTAATTTATTTTTTATACAGTGAACCTTCTCTAAACCTGTCCCTCTGAATACCGGTTCTCCCTTCATACCGGCCAAATCAAGAAGTCCCGTCCGATTTGCATTCAATTAAATGGTCATTTAACCTTATAAAACTGGCTGGTATTTTTTTTATTTATTAAAATTAATCCAAATCAATAAAATTCAACCTCATAAAACCGGCCTTGTCATCTGAAATCACTGATCCGTACATATAAGTGTATTGTAACCAAAAGATGCGGTCATTTCAGGACTCCTGCATGCAAACTGAGTACAGTTCACCTGCCATTTCTGTTTCAGTACCCTAACATTTAATCCTAAGACAGAATGTATTTAGTTTCTACAGACAGTCGCTAGTAATTTTGAAACAGATGTAGGATAAATGAAAGTAGAACATTTTAGTATATTATTAGTGAAATATCATTGATGTATGGTATTTTTTATTTATTATTCCTGCAAAATAAAAAAATTAGATAAGATGAAATAGAAGTTGTAACTGTATTTTACAATACATTTTATATACAAAACTAAAATTCACAAAGGAAAACATATATTTTGATTAATGTAAAATACATTTTCACATATTCTCACTCACCCATATTAAAGGGAAGTAACTCTTGGTGATTTCAATTTTCAACAAACCAGCCACCCCCGCAAATCGGCCGTTTTTCGTGGTCCGACGGGCGGCCGATTTTGAGAAGTTTCACTGAAATACCGATAAAGGGACGAATCAACTTCGGGCCGATATTATATGGGACGAGATTGACACCTTGACGTGAACGTACTTGCTCAAATACGTGACGTCATTAAAATGTGATTACGCTGATCAATGGAGATTCTGAATCAAAATTCAATATGAAGATGTTTTCAGATAAGTATTTGATTTAACATATAATGATTATAAAATACAATTTGTTGAGGCACTATGAAATATTTATGGTTTTAATCTGAGCAAAACATCAGAAAGTGTTGACAGACATTTACCTATTAATATAAAATACAATGACTATATTGTTGACATGTTGTCACATTCTTAACAGGCATAACTGGTATAGGATATGTAGAAATTAAATTGTGCTAATGAATTTGGTGAAAATTATAAGTTGCCTGTTTTATCTTTAAGTGATAAAAAGGGGGTACTTAGTCTTAATTTGAGTTCTATGCTTCCAATGTAAGATATAATAATGCAATAATGTTTCTATTGAATTTAATGCTTCATAATCTGTTGAACAATTGATTCTTTGTGGATATTTTTTGTACTTTTAGGGGATTAAATATGAGCTGCCAATAATGATATGAAACAGATTTTATGCAGACTGCATTTACCTTTATTCAGCAATTCTAGTTGGAAGTACGGAGACAGCAAGTTTTAAATTACAGAAAGGAAGAGAAGTTTATATCTGACACATAATTTTTATATTAGTATTCAGTTTATGGGTGAAGTTTAAGCTGACCATAGTGACTGGTTTTTTATACTATACAAACCATACAGGTCATTTTTTGTTCATGGATACTCATCTGATAGTATGTTAGGAAGGTTATGATCAGATCAAAGCACTTTATTGTGTGTATCTCAAAAGTAGTGATAACCCTTGGGCTTGGAAGATTTAGATATCAAATCAGTAACATAGGGTTTTAATTGTATTTCAAGCAATCTTTACCCAAACATGACTGTCAACATCTGTATAAATAAAATTGATCTTTGATTTATTTGGTATATTCTTATTTGCATCATTATTTTGGTATTTTGAACTTACTAAAGTTTGATCATGATAATTCATTCAAGTTCATGTACATGATCATGTTATTTCATTCAAGTTCATGTGCATGATCATGTTATTTCATTCTGTTCATGATTGCTCCTGTTATTTCATTATATTTGATCCATACTTTGTTCATGGTCAATGAAATTTTATTCGGCAGTTGAACATACCTGGTATTTCATGGTATTTCACCTCATGTTATTTCATTATATTTCATCCAGACTTTGTTCATGGTTATTCATGGTTTCTGAAATTTAATAGTGCCATTTAACGCACCTGGTATTTCATGGTATTTCATGGTTAAAATCATGAATGTTTCATGAAATTTCATGATCCTAATTCATGAAATTTTCATGAAATTTACATAGAAAGACATGAAATTTTACTGTTCAGGAAAGCAGGGAGGTAATATTTGGCCAAAAGTGAACCTTGTCCTTTTAATAATGTCACAGACACACAGACCAGTAGAATCCACAGAAGAATGTGTTCAACTCTTTCTTTTATCAGCATTTACTGATATTAAATCCAAATAACCAAATTCTATTAGTCCTCTCTATATGTTTACATTAGATTACCTGTTTTGAGACCATGTCCCTATAGGCATGGGCAGCTTCAACAATCTCAGGAGTCTTAAATGGATCAAAGAAACCCTGAAAAGAAATCATATAAAACTAAAGTAAACATTTTGTATTAAAGCTTTTTGGCAGACATACTTATGGCAAACTTTCTTTAAATACTACAATAAGCGCAATATCCCATTACTGTTTTAGTAAGTCTACCTATTCTAATTTCCTAATAGAATTTGTTGACTTCAAGGTGTTTTCAATTGAAGATGTCTGATTTTCAGCCTGACTCTGAAGTCTACCTACAGTAATTTTCCAGAAGAACTGGCCAATCTATGCCAATCCTCAACATACTGAAGTCTACCTACCGTAATTTCCCAGAAGAACTTGCTGATATAAGCCAATCATCAACACACTGAAGTCTACCTACTGTAATTTCACAGAAGAATTTGCTGATATAAGTCAATCCTCTACATACTGAAGTCTACCTACTGTAATTTCCCAGAAGAACTTCCTGACATAAGCCAATCCTCAATACACTGAAGTCTACCTACTGTAATTTCCCAGAAGAACTTGCTGATATAAGTCAATCCTCAATACACTGAAGTCTACCTACTGTAATTTCCCAGAAGAATTTGCTGATATAAGCCAATCCTCAATACACTGAAGTCTACCTACTGTAATTTCCCAGAAGAACTTGCTGACATAAGTCAATCCTCAATACACTGAAGTCTACCTACCGTAATTTCCCAGAAGAATTTGCTGATATAAGTCAATCCTCTACATACTGAAGTCTACCTACCATAAATTTCCAGAAGAACTTGCTGATATAAGACAATCCTCTACATACTGAAGTCTACCTACAGTAATTTCCCAGAAGAACTTGCTGATATAAGCCAATCCTCAACACACTGAAGTCTACCTACTGTAATTTCCCAGAAGAACTTCCTGACATAAGTCAATCCTCAACACACTGAAGTGTACCTACTGTAATTTCCCAGAAGAACTTCCTGACATAAGTCAATCCTCAATACACTGAAGTCTACCTACTGTAATTTCCCAGAAGAATTTGCTGATATAAGTCAATCCTCAATACACTGAAGTCTACCTACCGTAATTTCCCAGAAGAACTTGCTGACATAAGCCAATCCTCAACACACTGAAGTGTACCTACTGTAATTTCCCAGAAGAACTTGCTGATATAAGTCAATCCTCAACACACTGAAGTCTACCTACTGTAATTTCCCAGAAGAACTTGCTGACATAAGTCAATCCTCAATACACTGAAGTCTACCTACTGTAATTTCCCAGAAGAACTTGCTGATATAAGTCAATCCTCAATACACTGAAGTCTACCTACCGTAATTTCCCAGAAGAATTTGCTGATATAAGCCAATCCTCAACACACTGAAGTCTACCTACTGTAATTTCCCAGAAGAACTTGCTGATATAAGTCAATCCTCAATACACTGAAGTCTACCTACCGTAATTTCCCAGAAGAACTTGCTGACATAAGCCAATCCTCAACACACTGAAGTGTACCTACTGTAATTTCCCAGAAGAATTTGCTGATATAAGTCAATCCTCAATACACTGAAGTCTACCTACTGTAATTTCCCAGAAGAATTTGCTGATATAAGTCAATCCTCAACACACAGAAGTCTACCTACCGTAATTTCCCAGAAGAACTTGCTGACATAAGCCAATCCTCAACACACTGAAATGTACCTACTGTAATTTCCCAGAAGAACTTGCTGATATAAGTCAATCCTCAATACACTGAAGTCTACCTACTGTAATTTCCCAGAAGAACTTGCTGATATAAGTCAATCCTCAACATACTGAAGTCTACCTACTGTAATTTCCCAGAAGAATTTGCTGATATAAGTCAATCCTCAACATACTGAAGTCTACCTACTGTAATTTCCAAGAAGAACTTGCTGACATAAGCCAATCCTCAACACACTGAAGTGTACCTACTGTAATTTCCCAGAAGAACTTGCTGATATAAGTCAATCCTCAATACACTGAAGTCTACCTACTGTAATTTCCCAGAAGAACTTGCTGACATAAGCCAATCCTCAACACACTGAAGTGTACCTACTGTAATTTCCCAGAAGAATTTGCTGATATAAGTCAATCCTCAACATACTGAAGTCTACCTACCGTAATTTCCCAGAAGAATTTGCTGATATAAGCCAATCCTCAACACACTGAAGTCTACCTACCATAAATTTCCAGAAGAACTTGCTGATATAAGTCAATCCTCAATACACTGAAGTCTACCTACTGTAATTTCCCAGAAGAACTTCCTGACATAAGTCAATCCTCAATACACTGAAGTCTACCTACTGTAATTTCCCAGAAGAATTTGCTGATATAAGTCAATCCTCAACACACTGAAGTCTACCTACTGTAATTTCCCAGAAGAACTTGCTGACATAAGTCAATCCTCTACATACTGAAGTCTACCTACAGTAATTTCCTAGAAGAACTTCCTGACATAAGCCAATCCTCAACACACTGAAGTCTACCTACTGTAATTTCCCAGAAGAACTTGCTGACATAAGTCAATCCTCTACATACTGAAGTCTACCTACAGTAATTTCCTAGAAGAACTTCCTGACATAAGCCAATCCTCAACACACTGAAGTCTACCTACTGTAATTTCCCAGAAGAACTTCCTGACATAAGCCAATCCTCAATACACTGAAGTCTACCTACCGTAATTTCCCAGAAGAATTTGCTGATATAAGCCAATCCTCAACACACTGAAGTCTACCTACCATAAATTTCCAGAAGAACTTGCTGATATAAGACAATCCTCTACATACTGAAGTCTACCTACAGTAATTTCCTAGAAGAACTTCCTGACATAAGCCAATCCTCAACACACAGAAGTCTACCTACAGTAATTTCCCAGAAGAACTTCCTGACATAAGTCAATCCTCAACACACTGAAGTGTACCTACTGTAATTTCCCAGAAGAACTTCCTGACATAAGTCAATCCTCAATACACTGAAGTCTACCTACCGTAATTTCCCAGAAGAACTTCCTGACATAAGTCAATCCTCAATACACTGAAGTCTACCTACCGTAATTTCCCAGAAGAACTTGCTGATATAAGTCAATCCTCAACATACTGAAGTCTACCTACTGTAATTTCCCAGAAGAACTTCCTGACATAAGTCAATCCTCAACACACTGAAGTCTACCTACTGTAATTTCCCAGAAGAACTTGCTGATATAAGTCAATCCTCAACACACTGAAGTCTACCTACTGTAATTTCCCAGAAGAACTTGCTGATATAAGTCAATCCTCAACACACTGAAGTCTACCTACCGTAATTTCCCAGAAGAACTTGCTGATATAAGTCAATCCTCGATACACTGAAGTCTACCTACCGTAATTTCCCAGAAGAACTTGCTGACATAAGCCAATCCTCAATACACTGAAGTCTACCTACTGTAATTTCCCAGAAGAATTTGCTGATATAAGTCAATCCTCAATACACTGAAGTCTACCTACTGTAATTTCCCAGAAAAATTTGCTGATATAAGTCAATCCTCAACACACAGAAGTCTACCTACCGTAATTTCCCAGAAGAACTTGCTGACATAAGCCAATCCTCAACACACTGAAGTGTACCTACTGTAATTTCCCAGAAGAACTTGCTGATATAAGTCAATCCTCAACACACTGAAGTCTACCTACTGTAATTTCCTAGAAGAACTTCCTGACATAAGCCAATCCTCAACACACTGAAGTGTACCTACCATAATTTCCCAGAAGAACTTGCTGATATAAGTCAATCCTCAACACACTGAAGTCTACCTACCGTAATTTCCCAGAAGAACTTGCTGATATAAGTCAATCCTCAACATACTGAAGTCTACCTACTGTAATTTCCCAGAAGAACTTGCTGATATAAGTCAATCCTCAACACACTGAAGTCTACCTACTGTAATTTCCCAGAAGAACTTGCTGACATAAGCCAATCCTCAACACACTGAAGTGTACCTACTGTAATTTCCCAGAAGAATTTGCTGATATAAGTCAATCCTCAACATACTGAAGTCTACCTACTGTAATTTCCCAGAAGAATTTGCTGATATAAGTCAATCCTCAACATACTGAAGTCTACCTACTGTAATTTCCCAGAAGAACTTGCTGACATAAGCCAATCCTCAACACACTGAAGTGTACCTACTGTAATTTCCCAGAAGAACTTGCTGATATAAGTCAATCCTCAATACACTGAAGTCTACCTACTGTAATTTCCCAGACGAACTTGCTGACATAAGCCAATCCTCAACACATTGAAGTGTACCTACTGTAATTTCCCAGAAGAATTTGCTGATATAAGTCAATCCTCAACATACTGAAGTCTACCTACCGTAATTTCCCAGAAGAATTTGCTGATATAAGCCAATCCTCAACACACTGAAGTCTACCTACCATAAATTTCCAGAAGAACTTGCTGATATAAGTCAATCCTCAATACACTGAAGTCTACCTACTGTAATTTCCCAGAAGAACTTCCTGACATAAGTCAATCCTCAATACACTGAAGTCTACCTACTGTAATTTCCCAGAAGAATTTGCTGATATAAGTCAATCCTCAACACACTGAAGTCTACCTACTGTAATTTCCCAGAAGAACTTGCTGACATAAGTCAATCCTCTACATACTGAAGTCTACCTACAGTAATTTCCTAGAAGAACTTCCTGACATAAGCCAATCCTCAACACACTGAAGTCTACCTACTGTAATTTCCCAGAAGAACTTGCTGACATAAGTCAATCCTCTACATACTGAAGTCTACCTACAGTAATTTCCTAGAAGAACTTCCTGACATAAGCCAATCCTCAACACACTGAAGTCTACCTACTGTAATTTCCCAGAAGAACTTCCTGACATAAGCCAATCCTCAATACACTGAAGTCTACCTACCGTAATTTCCCAGAAGAATTTGCTGATATAAGCCAATCCTCAACACACTGAAGTCTACCTACCATAAATTTCCAGAAGAACTTGCTGATATAAGACAATCCTCTACATACTGAAGTCTACCTACAGTAATTTCCTAGAAGAACTTCCTGACATAAGCCAATCCTCAACACACAGAAGTCTACCTACAGTAATTTCCCAGAAGAACTTCCTGACATAAGTCAATCCTCAACACACTGAAGTGTACCTACTGTAATTTCCCAGAAGAACTTCCTGACATAAGTCAATCCTCAATACACTGAAGTCTACCTACCGTAATTTCCCAGAAGAACTTCCTGACATAAGTCAATCCTCAATACACTGAAGTCTACCTACCGTAATTTCCCAGAAGAACTTGCTGATATAAGTCAATCCTCAACATACTGAAGTCTACCTACTGTAATTTCCCAGAAGAACTTCCTGACATAAGTCAATCCTCAATACACTGAAGTCTACCTACTGTAATTTCCCAGAAGAACTTGCTGATATAAGTCAATCCTCAATACACTGAAGTCTACCTACTGTAATTTCCCAGAAGAACTTGCTGATATAAGTCAATCCTCAACACACTGAAGTCTACCTACCGTAATTTCCCAGAAGAACTTGCTGATATAAGTCAATCCTCGATACACTGAAGTCTACCTACCGTAATTTCCCAGAAGAACTTGCTGACATAAGCCAATCCTCAACACACTGAAGTCTACCTACTGTAATTTCCCAGAAGAATTTGCTGATATAAGTCAATCCTCAATACACTGAAGTCTACCTACTGTAATTTCCCAGAAGAATTTGCTGATATAAGTCAATCCTCAACACACAGAAGTCTACCTACCGTAATTTCCCAGAAGAACTTGCTGACATAAGCCAATCCTCAACACACTGAAGTGTACCTACTGTAATTTCCCAGAAGAATTTGCTGATATAAGTCAATCCTCAACATACTGAAGTCTACCTACTGTAATTTCCCAGAAGAACTTGCTGACATAAGCCAATCCTCAACACACTGAAGTGTACCTACTGTAATTTCCCAGAAGAACTTGCTGATATAAGTCAATCCTCAATACACTGAAGTCTACCTACTGTAATTTCCCAGAAGAACTTGCTGATATAAGTCAATCCTCAACATACTGAAGTCTACCTACTGTAATTTCCCAGAAGAATTTGCTGATATAAGTCAATCCTCAACATACTGAAGTCTACCTACTGTAATTTCCCAGAAGAACTTGCTGACATAAGCCAATCCTCAACACACTGAAGTGTACTTACTGTAATTTCCCAGAAGAATTTGCTGATATAAGTCAATCCTCAACATACTGAAGTCTACCTACTGTAATTTCCCAGAAGAATTTGCTGATATAAGTCAATCCTCAACATACTGAAGTCTACCTACTGTAATTTCCCAGAAGAACTTGCTGACATAAGCCAATCCTCAACACACTGAAGTGTACCTACTGTAATTTCCCAGAAGAACTTGCTGATATAAGTCAATCCTCAATACACTGAAGTCTACCTACTGTAATTTCCCAGACGAACTTGCTGACATAAGCCAATCCTCAACACATTGAAGTGTACCTACTGTAATTTCCCAGAAGAATTTGCTGATATAAGTCAATCCTCAACATACTGAAGTCTACCTACCGTAATTTCCCAGAAGAATTTGCTGATATAAGCCAATCCTCAACACACTGAAGTCTACCTACCATAAATTTCCAGAAGAACTTGCTGATATAAGTCAATCCTCAATACACTGAAGTCTACCTACTGTAATTTCCCAGAAGAACTTCCTGACATAAGTCAATCCTCAATACACTGAAGTCTACCTACTGTAATTTCCCAGAAGAATTTGCTGATATAAGTCAATCCTCAACACACTGAAGTCTACCTACTGTAATTTCCCAGAAGAACTTGCTGACATAAGTCAATCCTCTACATACTGAAGTCTACCTACAGTAATTTCCTAGAAGAACTTCCTGACATAAGCCAATCCTCAACACACTGAAGTCTACCTACTGTAATTTCCCAGAAGAACTTGCTGACATAAGTCAATCCTCTACATACTGAAGTCTACCTACAGTAATTTCCTAGAAGAACTTCCTGACATAAGCCAATCCTCAACACACTGAAGTCTACCTACTGTAATTTCCCAGAAGAACTTCCTGACATAAGCCAATCCTCAATACACTGAAGTCTACCTACCGTAATTTCCCAGAAGAATTTGCTGATATAAGCCAATCCTCAACACACTGAAGTCTACCTACCATAAATTTCCAGAAGAACTTGCTGATATAAGACAATCCTCTACATACTGAAGTCTACCTACAGTAATTTCCTAGAAGAACTTCCTGACATAAGCCAATCCTCAACACACAGAAGTCTACCTACAGTAATTTCCCAGAAGAACTTCCTGACATAAGTCAATCCTCAACACACTGAAGTGTACCTACTGTAATTTCCCAGAAGAACTTCCTGACATAAGTCAATCCTCAATACACTGAAGTCTACCTACCGTAATTTCCCAGAAGAACTTCCTGACATAAGTCAATCCTCAATACACTGAAGTCTACCTACCGTAATTTCCCAGAAGAACTTGCTGATATAAGTCAATCCTCAACATACTGAAGTCTACCTACTGTAATTTCCCAGAAGAACTTCCTGACATAAGTCAATCCTCAATACACTGAAGTCTACCTACTGTAATTTCCCAGAAGAACTTGCTGATATAAGTCAATCCTCAACACACTGAAGTCTACCTACTGTAATTTCCCAGAAGAACTTGCTGATATAAGTCAATCCTCAACACACTGAAGTCTACCTACCGTAATTTCCCAGAAGAACTTGCTGATATAAGTCAATCCTCGATACACTGAAGTCTACCTACCGTAATTTCCCAGAAGAACTTGCTGACATAAGCCAATCCTCAACACACTGAAGTCTACCTACTGTAATTTCCCAGAAGAATTTGCTGATATAAGTCAATCCTCAATACACTGAAGTCTACCTACTGTAATTTCCCAGAAGAATTTGCTGATATAAGTCAATCCTCAACACACAGAAGTCTACCTACCGTAATTTCCCAGAAGAACTTGCTGACATAAGCCAATCCTCAACACACTGAAGTGTACCTACTGTAATTTCCCAGAAGAATTTGCTGATATAAGTCAATCCTCAACATACTGAAGTCTACCTACTGTAATTTCCCAGAAGAACTTGCTGACATAAGCCAATCCTCAACACACTGAAGTGTACCTACTGTAATTTCCCAGAAGAACTTGCTGATATAAGTCAATCCTCAATACACTGAAGTCTACCTACTGTAATTTCCCAGAAGAACTTGCTGATATAAGTCAATCCTCAACATACTGAAGTCTACCTACTGTAATTTCCCAGAAGAATTTGCTGATATAAGTCAATCCTCAACATACTGAAGTCTACCTACTGTAATTTCCCAGAAGAACTTGCTGACATAAGCCAATCCTCAACACACTGAAGTGTACCTACTGTAATTTCCCAGAAGAATTTGCTGATATAAGTCAATCCTCAACATACTGAAGTCTACCTACTGTAATTTCCCAGAAGAATTTGCTGATATAAGTCAATCCTCAACATACTGAAGTCTACCTACTGTAATTTCCCAGAAGAACTTGCTGACATAAGCCAATCCTCAACACACTGAAGTGTACCTACTGTAATTTCCCAGAAGAACTTGCTGATATAAGTCAATCCTCAATACACTGAAGTCTACCTACTGTAATTTCCCAGACGAACTTGCTGACATAAGCCAATCCTCAACACATTGAAGTGTACCTACTGTAATTTCCCAGAAGAATTTGCTGATATAAGTCAATCCTCAACATACTGAAGTCTACCTACCGTAATTTCCCAGAAGAATTTGCTGATATAAGCCAATCCTCAACACACTGAAGTCTACCTACCATAAATTTCCAGAAGAACTTGCTGATATAAGTCAATCCTCAATACACTGAAGTCTACCTACTGTAATTTCCCAGAAGAACTTCCTGACATAAGTCAATCCTCAATACACTGAAGTCTACCTACTGTAATTTCCCAGAAGAATTTGCTGATATAAGTCAATCCTCAACACACTGAAGTCTACCTACTGTAATTTCCCAGAAGAACTTGCTGACATAAGTCAATCCTCTACATACTGAAGTCTACCTACAGTAATTTCCTAGAAGAACTTCCTGACATAAGCCAATCCTCAACACACTGAAGTCTACCTACTGTAATTTCCCAGAAGAACTTCCTGACATAAGCCAATCCTCAATACACTGAAGTCTACCTACCGTAATTTCCCAGAAGAATTTGCTGATATAAGCCAATCCTCAACACACTGAAGTCTACCTACCATAAATTTCCAGAAGAACTTGCTGATATAAGACAATCCTCTACATACTGAAGTCTACCTACAGTAATTTCCTAGAAGAACTTCCTGACATAAGCCAATCCTCAACACACAGAAGTCTACCTACAGTAATTTCCCAGAAGAACTTCCTGACATAAGTCAATCCTCAACACACTGAAGTGTACCTACTGTAATTTCCCAGAAGAACTTCCTGACACAAGTCAATCCTCAATACACTGAAGTCTACCTACCGTAATTTCCCAGAAGAACTTGCTGACATAAGCCAATCCTCAACACACTGAAGTGTACCTACTGTAATTTCCCAGAAGAATTTGCTGATATAAGTCAATCCTCAACATACTGAAGTCTACCTACTGTAATTTCCCAGAAGAACTTCCTGACATAAGTCAATCCTCAATACACTGAAGTCTACCTACTGTAATTTCCCAGAAGAACTTGCTGATATAAGTCAATCCTCAATACACTGAAGTCTACCTACTGTAATTTCCCAGAAGAATTTGCTGATATAAGTCAATCCTCAACACACTGAAGTCTACCTACTGTAATTTCCCAGAAGAACTTGCTGATATAAGTCAATCCTCAACACACTGAAGTCTACCTACCGTAATTTCCCAGAAGAACTTGCTGACATAAGCCAATCCTCAACACACTGAAGTCTACCTACTGTAATTTCCCAGAAGAACTTGCTGATATAAGTCAATCCTCAATACACTGAAGTCTACCTACCGTAATTTCCCAGAAGAATTTGCTGATATAAGTCAATCCTCAACACACTGAAGTCTACCTACTGTAATTTCCCAGAAGAACTTGCTGACATAAGCCAATCCTCAACACACTGAAGTGTACCTACTGTAATTTCCCAGAAGAATTTGCTGATATAAGTCAATCCTCAACATACTGAAGTCTACCTACTGTAATTTCCCAGAAGAACTTGCTGACATAAGCCAATCCTCAACACACTGAAGTGTACCTACTGTAATTTCCCAGAAGAACTTGCTGATATAAGTCAATCCTCAATACACTGAAGTCTACCTACTGTAATTTCCCAGAAGAACTTGCTGATATAAGTCAATCCTCAACATAAAGAAGTCTACCTACTGTAATTTCCCAGAAGAATTTGCTGATATAAGTCAATCCTCAACATACTGAAGTCTACCTACTGTAATTTCCCAGAAGAACTTGCTGACATAAGCCAATCCTCAACACACTGAAGTGTACCTACTGTAATTTCCCAGAAGAATTTGCTGATATAAGTCAATCCTCAACATACTGAAGTCTACCTACTGTAATTTCCCAGAAGAATTTGCTGATATAAGTCAATCCTCAACATACTGAAGTCTACCTACTGTAATTTCCCAGAAGAACTTGCTGACATAAGCCAATCCTCAACACACTGAAGTGTACCTACTGTAATTTCCCAGAAGAACTTGCTGATATAAGTCAATCCTCAATACACTGAAGTCTACCTACTGTAATTTCCCAGAAGAACTTGCTGACATAAGCCAATCCTCAACACATTGAAGTGTACCTACTGTAATTTCCCAGAAGAATTTGCTGATATAAGTCAATCCTCAACATACTGAAGTCTACCTACCATAATTTCCCAGAAGAATTTGCTGATATAAGCCAATCCTCAACACACTGAAGTCTACCTACCATAAATTTCCAGAAGAACTTGCTGATATAAGTCAATCCTCAATACACTGAAGTCTACCTACTGTAATTTCCCAGAAGAATTTGCTGATATAAGTCAATCCTCAACACACAGAAGTCTACCTACCGTAATTTCACAGAAGAATTTGCTGACATAACCCAATCCTCTACATACTGAAGTCTACCTACTGTAATTTCCCAGAAGAACTTGCTGATATAAGTCAATCCTCAACACACTGAAGTCTACCTACTGTAATTTCCCAGAAGAACTTGCTGACATAAGTCAATCCTCAACACACTGAAGTCTACCTACTGTAATTTCCCAGAAGAATTTGCTGATATAAGTCAATCATCAACACACTGAGGTCTACCTACTGTAATTTCCCAGAAGAATTTGCTGATATAAGTCAATCCTCAATACACTGAAGTCTACCTACCGTAATTTCCCAGAAGAACTTGCTGATATAAGTCAATCCTCAATACACTGAAGTCTACCTACTGTAATTTCCCAGAAGAACTTGCTGATATAAGTCAATCCTCAATACACTGAAGTCTACCTACTGTAATTTCCCAGAAGAACTTGCTGACATAAGCCAATCCTCAACACACTGAAGTCTACCTACCGTAATTTCCCAGAAGAACTTGCTGACATAGGTCAATCCTCAACACACTGAAGTCTACCTACTGTAATTTCCCAGAAGAACTTGCTGATATAAGACAATCCTCTACATACTGAAGTCTACCTACAGTAATTTCCCAGAAGAACTTGCTGATATAAGACAATCCTCTACATACTGAAGTCTACCTACAGTAATTTCCCAGAAGAACTTGCTGACATAAGCCAATCCTCAATACACTGAAGTCTACCTACCGTAATTTCCCAGAAGAACTTGCTGACATAAGTCAATCCTCAACACACTGAAGTCTACCTACCGTAATTTCCCAGAAGAATTTGCTGATATAAGCCAATCCTCAACACACTGAAGTCTACCTACCGTAATTTCCCAGAAGAACTTGCTGATATAAGTCAATCCTCAACACACTGAAGTCTACCTACCGTAATTTCCCAGAAGAACTTGCTGATATAAGCCAATCCTCAACACACTGAAGTCTACCTACTGTAATTTCCCAGAAGAACTTGCTGATATAAGTCAATCCTCAACATACTGAAGTCTACCTACTGTAATTTCCCAGAAGAACTTGCTGATATAAGTCAATCCTCAACACACTGAAGTCTACCTACTGTAATTTCCCAGAAGAACTTGCTGATATAAGCCAATCCTCAACACACTGAAGTCTACCTACCGTAATTTCCCAGAAGAACTTGCTGATATAAGCCAATCCTCAATACACTGAAGTCTACCTACCGTAATTTCCCAGAAGAACTTGCTGATATAAGTCAATCCTCAACACACTGAATCACCTGCAGTAATTTCCCAGAAGAATTTGCTGATATAAGTCAATCCTCAACACACTGAAGTCTACCTACCGTAATTTCCCAGAAGAACTTGCTGACATAAGTCAATCCTCAACACACTGAATCACCTGCAGTAATTTCACAGAAGAACTTGCTGATATAAGCCAATCCTCTACATACTGAAGTCTACCTACTGTAATTTCCCAGAAGAACTTGCTGATATAAGTCAATCCTCAACACACTGAAGTCTACCTACTGTAATTTCCCAGAAGAACTTGCTGATATAAGTCAATCCTCAATACACTGAAGTCTACCTACTGTAATTTCCCAGAAGAACTTGCTGATATAAGTCAATCCTCAACACACTGAAGTCTACCTACTGTAATTTCCCAGAAGAACTTGCTGATATAAGTCAATCCTCTACATACTGAAGTCTACCTACCGTAATTTCCCAGAAGAATTTGCTGATATAAGCCAGTTGTAGATGTCCAATTCTCAGTCTGACTCTGTAGTCTAATTTTTCACCTATATTATTGTCTTTTTTCACAATTTTGTCCTTATGACTAAACTTTTCAACCTGTAATGTCAAAAACAATGCTTTTATTCCATTAACTATTTTTAAAGAACAATATTGACAGAGCTGCATAATTTTTTCTTTGGATCCTTTATATACAAATAAGATGTGATATGAATGCAAATGAGACAACTATCATTTCTGACCCAAGAACAAAGATATTACCATTATAAATTACAGGTTACCATACAACCTTCAACAATGAGCAAAACCAATACTGTATAGTAAGGTACAATGGCCCCAGTTTGACAAAATGTTAAAAATATTTTTTTTTTACAGCTGAAAGATTTGTTAGAAGTTTTCAAAGGTTTCATCCTAACTAACAACAATTAAGATTGTTCCCTTGGTACATTGTGGTATGTTCTCCCTATTTTTTTATCATAACTTCTCCTTGGAGACATCAATAAGCTTAATGATTAATGACATAGAAGAATAGGTTGCAACATAAATCTTTAATCTCTTATTATTTTCCTCTTCCTGCCTAGTAATATTACCTTAAGGTCAAAGAATGGGTCATCTTCTTTCTCTATTATCAAAATCTAAAATAAACAGAAAAATATCATATAAGCTTGCAAATTGTTGGAGTCCTTAGTCTTGTACAGGGGCGGATCCAGAACCTTGATGTCTGGGGGGGCACCATGAAACCAAATTTAAATATTTGTTTAGATATGTCGTGGGAGGGGGGGGTCAGGTCTTCATTTCTATATCTTTTCATTATTTTTGGTCCATTTCTTTCTACTCTTTTTATTTGCTGCAAATTGTCCTCTATTCTTTATAGTTCATCAAACCTTTAATCTGTTTTCTATATTTGTTGGGCCCAATTTTTTCTAGTCTTTACTTTTTGACCATTATTCTCTAATATGTAAACCCCATTCATACCCTCATTCAAGGTAAACCATTCATACCCTCATTCACGGTAAACCATTCATACCCTCATTCACGGTAAACCATTCATACTCTCATTCGCGGTAACCTATTCATACCATCATACATGGTAATTGAAACAAGAAAAAAATATACACATATTACTGTACTATAAGTAGGTTTTCAAAATACAATATCATTTTATTGATGATTTTGTATTTTGAAAACCTACTATAGTACAGTTTTATTGATGGATATATATAAGACACAGACCAAATGTTTTGTGGAGGTGAAGGTTTTTAAAGACAAATCGTTGGTTTCCATAAAATAAAATAAGTGGAAAAGAAACACGACATTTGAGTTTAAATAAAAATGCTGTATGCATTGAAAAATTGTTTGTTGTTTAATAAAGTCCGAAAAAGACTGTTCTCAGAAAGACACATTCCCCAGAAACCATATACAATGTGAGTGTTTATTGGTAATAAAGACGTATCTCATATCGATATTAACATTCTTGACACTAAACATTTTTTCCATATTTTTTTAAGACCGATTTTAGTTGGTAATTTCTTTCCTGATCAGAAGATTTCACTTGTTAATCGATCTTGATCCTGTTATATTGTATTAGAAACCAATAAATATATTTGTATTAATTCCAATCAGCATGTACATGTACATGTACATATGTAGATTACATAAATGCTTTTGGTTATAGACATTACACAAAGGTGTCAATAAATACACACCCATCGATAGCTTGTCATAAATCTGGGGTTAATTAATGACCAGTTTAGGAAGTCAAATCAAGCTGTGTCTTGATTTTCGATCTAGATATCTAGATAAGCAGATACAGTAGCAATAAAACTATGTGAGAATAATTTTTTGGTGACCCTGACTGGAGGGGGGGGGGCACGTGCCCCCTGTGCCCCCCTGGTAAATCCGCCACTGTTGTATCAACATCATATTTTAGTATTATTCAAAGTCTTTTTATAATTCATATATTCAATTAATTCCATTTTATCAATCATTAATATACACTCTGTAAGAAAGCATAATTGGTCAAATCACTAATGGTGACAACACAACTGTTTTAATTCCATTACAGATTAAAAGTACATTTCTAAGAATCTTGGACATATGGTAGTTTGATACAGAGAAAATTTAATCAGATCTTTAATATAAATCCTAATTTAATTTACATATATTAAGACAGAGTGTACATTTGGTATAATCTAAAATGGACTTCTTGATATAATTTGTTATATGTTTGGATAGAGTGTATTGTATAATTTTATGAACATTTGGATAGTGTATGATATACTTTTACGTACATTTGAATAGAGTGTATGGTATAATTTTATGAGCATTTAGATAGAGTGTATGCTATAATTCTATGTACAAATGGATAGAGTGTATGCTAAAATCATACGCACATTTGGATAGAGTGTATGATATAATTTTACGTACATCTGGATAAATGGACTTCTTGATATAATTTTACATACATTTGGATAGAGTGTATACTTGGTCAGATCTTTAATGGACATCTCCTTCAGTCTACAGTTAAAAATAATCTTCCTATGTTTCATGATCAGCTGACTTTCAAATCCTGTAACAGAATATACATATAGTAAAGTATGCATCAAGAAATAATAGAAAGTGACTAAATTGATTACCAGGAACAATTAAATGCAACATATATATTCACAATTTTAGTTAGGGGCCAGCTGAGGACCACCTCCGGGTGCGGGATTTTCTCGCTGCATTGAAGACCCATTGGTGGCCTTCGGCTGCTGTCTGCTCTTTGGTCGGGTAGTTGTCTCTTTGACATATTCCCCATTTCCATTCTCAATTTTACATATAAGCCAAAAAAATATTTATATGTACATGTTTTCTCATTACTTTTACACTTTTAAGAACATTGCATCAAACTCTTCACTAATTTGACTTTTAAATAAATTCAGCTAATAATAAAATGCTTCAATACTGTTAACCAGCTTATTTCTGGCTTAGACATTTTCAGCTGACTTCACAGCGATTTATTTTCGCAGTTTTCTTATTTTCTTGATATTCTTAAAAAAGCGAAGCTCCAAGATTTACATATTCGAGACAATTTATATTCGGGTAATTTCTATCCTTGAGAAAATAAAATTCATGAAAATTAGATAATTTACAGTATATCACATTGATTCCTGTAACAGATAGAGCAATAAATAAATTGAAGCTAAAGGTAATGATACTCTATTAAGTTTCTCAAACTCCTTCACACTTAGCAAAGCAGGAAATAGCTATAATGCATATGTAAAATGGTTTACACAATAATAATATCAAGCTCCAAACCATTTCTCAAAATAGATGATTAGTAGAAAGTGATGGACACCTACTGTTTGTATAAACAGACAAGGTAGTTGCAGAAATCTGCCTACTCCATAAGTAAGGTTATTACTAAACACCAATCTCCAGTTGTTTTTTATGAATGAGTTATATGGGTTGATCTGAGTTTTTACCGTATAAATGACATAATTGAACAATCCGTTCTTAATGTGATGTAATAACATAAGTGTTGTGACATAGGAAATGCACAGTAAAATGCACAAATATGAAAGTCTTCTATATAAAACTTCCTTACTTTGAATTCCATCTGAAAGAAATGTTTATCTATATTATACAGCTGTGGGATGAAATATGGGTGTAAATATCGTTTTGCCTTTGAATTCAATCTGAGAGAAAAGTTATCTATATTACACAGCTGTGGGATGAAATATGGGTGTAAATATCACTTTACCTTTGAATTCCATATGAGAGAAATGTTTGTCTATATTACACAGCTGTGGGATGACATATTGGTGTTTAAATATCATTTTACCTTTGAATTCCATCTGAGAGAAATGTTTGTCTATATTACACAGCTGTGGGATGACATATTGGTGTAAATATCATTTTACCTTTGAATTCCATCTGAGAGTAATGTTTGTCTATATAATATACAGCTGTGGGATGACATATTGGTGTTTGAATATCATTTTACCTTTGAATTCCATATGAGAGAAATGTTTGTCTATATTACACAGCAGTGGGATGACATATTGGTGTTTGAATATCATTTTACCTTTGAATTCCATCTGAGAGTAACGTTTGTCTATATTACACAGCAGTGGGATGACATATTGGTGTTTGAATATCATTTTACCTTTGAATTCCATCTGAGAGTAATGTTTGTCTATATTACACAGCAGTGGGATGACATATTGGTGTGTAAATATCGTTTTACCTTTGAATTCCATCTGAGAGAAATGTTTGTCTATATTACACAGCAGTGGGATGAAATATTGGTGTTTAAATATCATTTTACCTTTGAATTCCATCTGAGAGAAATGTTTGTCTATATTACACAGCTGTGGGATGACATATAGGTGTAAATATCGTTTTACCTTTGAATTCCATCTGAGAGTAATGTTTGTCTATATTACACAGCTGTGAGATGACATATTAGTGTGTAAATATCGTTTTACCTTTGAATTCCATCTGAGAGAAATGTTTGTCTATATTACACAGCTGTGGGATGACATATTGGTGTAAATATCGTTTACCTTTGAATTCCATCTGAGAGAAATGTTTGTCTATATTACACAGCTTTAAACTGACATCTTTGATACATGTGACGAGGTGTAATTTAATGGTGGGTTTGTCACTAGAGTCCACTGAAAAACAGTAAAACACAATCAAAACCTCACATAGAGAAATAACAGAGCAAGATATTCAAATAGATTCTTTGTTAGAATTAAATAAACTCATTACTTAATGCAAATGTAACATTTTACAAGACTGAAACACTATCAAGTTTAATAGCATTGTATAAATAGTATTTGTGCTGTAGGATGGCTGTGTCCACAACTTTTATTCATATCATCTCTCACAATAAATGCTTCCATTATTAAAAATTTTCATTCCAATGAGTTGCTTCAAAAGTGATTATCAAACAACAGAATTTAAGTTAGTAAAAACAACTTTATTCTGACAAAATCAGGACACTCAAGCTCTATTTAATAATGTGAGGAAAAAAGAAAATTTTGTCTACTTATGGTGTTATAGAATACATTTTTGTTAAGAATGTCTTGTAGTTTTTGATAAGAAATGATGGATTCTACATGCCTTGCACTCCAGCAAAAATTAAGGGGAGAAAATCATGAGCATACATATTTTTATCTTATGAAAGAACACAATATAATCTGTCAATAAATCATGTGCTTTTAACAACTAATAAATAGCATTCATACCTTCATCCGCCATTCCTTTAAGCATACCCGTAACTTGGTTTGTGTAGTTTGACAATCTACTCTCTTGTCGATGTAGAGGGGGAGGAGCCGGACGATTTACATCAGGTATCCTCAGATTTGGACCACTGTTCACTTTTTCTTCAAGTTTTGCAAATCTGTTGAACACAGGATGACAAATAAAAACATGCAAGTAGCATAAATATTGAAACTTGAATAAAATTGTGGTAGACGAAAAAAAGACAATCCTAACAAATGATCATATGGTAGCATGCTTGCCTCAAGTGCGTGAGGTCATGGTATCAATCTCTGTCTGGGTCAAACCAAATACTTTAAAATTGCTTCTCTGCCAAGTACGTAATTTTAAGGAGTAAGAGCAAACACTGGTCTGCTTGGAGCCAGAACAATGTCTCATAATATTTTTTTACAGGACGATTACGTCAATAAACTGCATTTTATTGGACTAAACCATTTGTTAAAAAAATATTAAACATCTCTGAAATTGAGTGTAATACAATATATCTGTGTACCTTTCTTGCATGCTGTCAGCAAATTTCTTGAGTGAGCCCATGACTGTTTGATCAAATATAACTGACACATTATGGCATGTGAAGCTTGCTGCATTCTCTATGTAATTGTAAACTTTTCCAAAATCAGGGCACTTTGGTAACACCTACAAAATACATAATCAGAAATAAATATAACAATTGCAATTTTTAAAAGTAAACACGACATTCCTGTATATTGTGTTTGATTAAAAAGAGGTATAGAGTAAACGTCGATGAGACATCAACCAAAAGGACAAAAATACCTAAAAGGTACCGGGTAAGTATTTACAATAGACATTTATTTATACAAAACTTTCAAATAAACTGCTGACATAGAGATAAGGCTATATATAATTTTGATGTAAATTTGATAGTAGATGTATAATGTAAATGTTGAAAATAAAATGGCAATACTTTTAACATTTAAACTATGCAAAATGTACAAAGTCAATGAACCAATACTGAAGGTGCATGGGCGAATAACCTCTGTAAAAATGAGTAATGCCAATGGGAATATAACTGTTTACAAATTACCAACGAACATATCATTGGCGATTCTCGAAATCAAATCTCGAAAAATTTGTCCATCTGCAAATTATATTCCAGCAATGTCATTCCTTAATCTAGATTTTGTGTCACTGAGTGTCAGTGTGCAATTTTCATCACATACTGTCCATAGTTAATTTTACCTGTCTATAACTAAAGGTGATCAGTTTTTTTATCTGATTCTGTTCTCAGTTAATATTACCTGTCTATACCTAAAGGTGATTAGTTTTTTATCACATACCGTCCATAGTAAATATTACCTGTCTATAACTAAAGGTGATTAGTTTTTTATCGGATTCTGTTCATAGTTAATATTACCTGTCTATAACTAAAGGTGATTAGTTTTTTATCTGATTTTGTTCATATTTAATATTACCTGTCTATAACTAAAGGTGATTAGTTTTTTTATCGGATTCCGTTCATAGTTAATATTACCTGTCTATAACTAAAGGTGATTAGTTTTTTATCGGATTCTGTTCTCAGTAATTCTAAGTAAGCACCTGAGGCTCCTACAAAGCAGATCACATGACAAAAAGCATTAATTAACAGAAATGTATTCCAATCCTAACTAAACAATGACTGAACATGCAAACAAACAGCAAAAACAACATATTTAGTAAAGTTTAAATTAAATGGTAAATATAATATTGCAAAACATTTGTAAACTAACATTAACCTTTGTTTGTACTGATAGTCTAGTTTCATTTAAATAATTTAACAATGACTGAAAGCATTTCATATTTTTTTTTCTGAAAATAATTAAGATTTGTTCTTATAATAAACAGTGAAGGACATATGGTATACAACTTTTCCTCTCCAGGAAATATATCTGAATTGAATAGAATATTATTCCAATTATTCTAATATCCATCCCATGGGATTGAAAGTTTATTTCCAGATGGAATTATCGTAATTGGGAATCATTTTTTGTATTTTCCAAGAAAGATACACAATATACACAAGTATAAAATCCAAGTTTACTTGATTATATTTAAATTTCCAAATATGAAAAGATAAACATTCCTTTATTACTATTGCAATATGTTTGTATATTGTATATTTGTGTATAAGTTCTAAATATATAAAACCTAGAAATCCAAATATTAGATGTGTATATATAATTTGTAAAATTTCTTATGGTAGTAGTACGTGAAATACCCTTTTCACCAAACACTTTTTCACTCAATAAAATTAGTGTAAAACTATTAAGACAAGCATAATTATCATACACATATTTTCTTTCAACTGATCAATACGATTTAGGTGCTTTCAAATAAAGGAAGAATTTGTCCATGTTCCAAACATATGATTGAGTTCAATTAACCGTAAACCTGAAATAAGTCCATGTTCCAAACATATGATTGAGTTCAATTAACCGTAAACCTGAAATAAGTCTAATTCTGTATTGTCATCATGTGTTACCGGCTATAAACAATAAAGGAAATTACATAATGCCAAAAAGCTTTTGGCAAGACATATTTAATCTCATTTAAGCAATTTTTATTTGAACCCAACAATTTTTCTTAAATTGCTTTTGTTACACTGATCAGTTGCAAGAAAATATTGTCTACAGATAACAATCATTAATTAAACAATAGCATTTATATTGTATCATCATACAGGCGCATGAATAGTACTAGAGCATAATTAAAAGAAAAAGTTGGTTGATAATTATTATTTCAAGCACTTAACTTATGAGTGAAGGTAGTTAGTTTCAATACACTTTAAGTAATGATATTCCGAACCATATGAATATTTGGACCATACGCGTATGGTCATGGCCATCTGTGTATATACCATACGCGTATGGTCCGGTTAATTAACATATGAATGTTGAAAAGGTGTCACACAAATTAAGAGTTTCAAAAATGAAATTTTGACTTGTTCAATCATATGGTAATCATTGCTACATAATTAATTGAATAAAGTGAATATTACTTACAAGTTAGAATTATAGTAAAATAATTTTTACATGGTCATTATCGATTTGTCCTAACAAAACGCAATATGTCGACTTTGGAAAATTACTTCTAGAAATATCTAAATGAATTGTTAAACAATAAGTCAATTGCTTAACTCACAGGAATGTTGGTTATTGAATCCTCTTTCTTTTCTTTTTTCAAATTTCTTTTGGTGTTTAAATTTGATTTTAGTACATCATAATTACTTAAATGTTTCTTATGAAATGTTTTTAGTTAATTTGTTCGCGTGTTCTTTATCCTATTCAGAAGATCTTACAATGATAGTACAATCGTATGAATATGAGCAAGAACACATCAAATATATGAAAATAAGCAGAAATAAGAAGAAATTTGTTTCTGAAATAATAACACTAAGAAAAAAAGTTCCTGCAAAGGAAGTTATAATTGTTCGAAAAATACCTATATGGTCTGGCCCGTTTATAACCAAACAAGTATAATACTCATATGGTCCGACCATACACATACAAATAAACGCATATGGTCATGAACATACGCGTATGGTCCAAATACTCATATGGTCAGGAACAATTACAAAGTTATGATGAAAGCAATTACTTTCAAAAGCATCCTTCTTATCATGCTATGAAAAAAGTAATATATCAAAAATACCGAACTCCAAGGAAAATACAAAACAGAAAGTCCCTTATCAAATGGCAAAATCAAAAGCTCAAACACATCAAACAAATGAGTGATTTCTGAAAGTTGCCCAACCATGTAAAGTACCCGCAGAAGTATGATAAGAGCCATTTGGTGACCCCTGTTACTGCAATACTTGTAAAACTAGTCAAGCCTTTCAAAATTATGTTAATTTTATTGATAAATGAGTTACTTCATATTATCCAGACACTTTAGTACAGAAAGGGCACTTGAGATGCGAAAAGATGTCATGAACATGTTGAATTGACACATTTGACCTAAAATGGCCATTTTATACATAGATAAAATAGATATGAGCAAAGGCTTTACCCAAAAAGATATTTCACACACATTAATATCTTTGAATAATACATTTTTTAGTTAAATATCTTTTTGGGGAAAGCTTTTGGGTCATACCTAAATATTAATGACAAGATCTCAAAATGGGGTTATTTTTTGCAGTTTTGCAATAAATGCAAGAAGTTTGAATCCTGAATGTAAATACGTGAAACAAATTTAAAAAATAAAAATACTGGTATCTGCTAGATTAAAGTCTATTGATAGATTTCTAATACTTTTTTTATTTTCAAAATCGAGGGTCCAAAACAGTAGCTTTATCATACTTCTCCTTTAAAGTGTCTGTGACAAAGGTTAGATGTAACGAACCCAGAAATGTCCCAACAGTCTACTTACTGGTCTCCACAGAGTCTCTCATTATAACAACTATTCCTAATTATATCATAATAAACAAGCATTATACATGTTATATTTGTTTGATAGCTGACGTCATTGTGTCATCCCACTTTGGTAATTTATAAAGTATCATTTTCATTTTCATTTAAAGAATATGAATTAGTTTTCATCTCAGATTACAAAAACCTATAAAGAGCCTTGGATAATTTTGAGTAGTTACAAACTTGCTGGTGATTTCTAAGTGTAATATTGGTATACACAGATAGATCTGAATTCCTTTTAAACTAGATACTCAGCGAATCCTATTCTGCTCACCTGTAGTTTATGCACAACAAAGACTCAAACTAAATATCAAAAATGCAAGTTAAGATTCTAAAGAAGACCACAACGTTGAATATAATTTTAAACCAGGCAACCCAGTCAAAAGTTGTGTGAATTATTGTAGGTATGTGATTACTCCGGTAGATTTTAAGTGTACTTTATTTGAATCCCATTGAATCTGTAATTCTAAAACTGTCACCGCATATAATAATTAAAGAACCTTAGTGAGCGCGCTCACATACCCCACGTCCCCACATTGTCATTGGATAAATAAAATAAGTGTCCCCACATTGTCATTGGAGAAATAAAATAAGTGTAAGAAAAATAAATTGAATCATAATTTCCTGTCAATATGCACATCTACATAGTATGTCCTTATTATCTACAAAGTTTCATGAAATTCTGTTGTGTGGTTTCAGAGGAGTTGCGATGACAAACTGTTGCAGAAGTACATTGAAGCAAATAAGTTCAAAGGGGCGTAACTCCTAGAAAAAAATTGAATCGTAATTTCCTGTCGATATGCACATCTACATAGTATGTCCTTATTATCTTAAAAGGTTTCATGAAATTCTGTTGTGTGCTTTCAGAGGAGTTGCGATGACAAACTGTTGCAGAAGTACATTGAAGCAAATAAGTTCAAAGGGGCGCAACTCCTAGAAAAAAAATTGAATCGTAATTTCCTGTCGATATGCACATCTACATAGTATGTCCTTATTATCTACAAAGTTTCATGAAATTCTGTTGTGTGGTTTCAGAGAAGTTGCGATGACAAACTGTTGCAGTAGTACATTGAAGCAAATAAGTTCAAAGGCGTAACTCCTAGAAAAAAAATTGAATCATAATTTCCTGTAGATATGCACATCTACATAGTATGTCCTTATTATCTACAAAGTTTCATGAAATTATGTGGTGTGGTTTCAGAGGAGTTGCGATGACAAACTGCTGCAGTAGTACATTGAAGCAAATAAGTTCAAAGGGGCGTAACTCCTAGAAAAAAAATTGAATCGTAATTTCCTGTCGATATACACAACTACATAGTATGTCCTTATTATCTAAAAAGGTTTCATGAAATTCTGTTGTGCGGTTTGAGAGGAGTTGCGATGACAAGAAACAGGACTGACAGACTGACGGATGGACGGACAGACAGACGGACGGGTCAAAAACATTATACCCTCTGCAACTTCGTTACGTGGGGTATAATAATGGATGATTAAGGACCTGTCTGAAGTAGTTTGATTAACTCAGTTCAGAAAAGATCTATTTAAGTGTACTTTTCCATAAGGTCCTATGTAAATAATGGATTTGAAAAATGAATGCAAAGTTAGTTTATCAAAATTCAATTTGAAAAACAATTTGTCATATAACTAACAAGTCAAATGTTTTATCATTAAGTTCAAAATTAAAGAACATGAGTGAGCGCCCTCACATACCCCACGTCCCCACATTGTCATTGGAGAAATAAAATAAGTGTAAGAAAAAAAAATTGAATCGTAATTTCCTGTCGATATGCACATCTACATAGTATGTCCTTATTATCTACAAAGTTTCATGAAATTCTGTGGTGTGGTTTCAGAGGAGTTGTGATGACAAACTGTTGCAGAAGTACATTGAAGCAAATAAGTTCAAAGGGCGTAACTCCTAGAAAAAAAATTGAATCGTAATTTCCTGTAGATATGCACATCTACATAGAATGTCCTTATTACCTAAAAAGGTTTCATGAAATTCTGTTGTGTGGTTTCAGAGGAGTTGCAATGACAAACTGTTGCAGTAGTACATTAAAGCAAATAAGTTCAAAGGGGCGCAACTCCTAGAAAAAAAATTGAATTGTAATTTCCTGTCAATATGCACATCTACATTGTATGTCCTTATTATCTACAAAGTTTCATGAAATTCTATGGTGTGGTTTCAGAGGAGTTGCGATGACAAACTGTTGCAGTAGTACATTGAAGCAAATAAGTTCAAAGGGGCGTAACTCCTAGAAAAAAAATTGAATCGTAATTTCCTGTCGATATGCACATCTACATAGTATGTCCTTATTATCTACAAAGTTTCATGAAATTCTGTGGTATGGTTTCAGAGAAGTTGCGATGACAAACTGTTGCAGTAGTACATTGAAGCAAATAAGTTCAAAGGGGCGCAACTCCTAGAAAAAAAATTGAATTGTAATTTCCTGTCGATATGCACAACTACTTAGTATGTCCTTATTATCTAAAAAGGTTTCATGAAATTCTGTTGTGTGGTTTGAGAGGAGTTGCGATGACAAGAAACAGGACTGATGGACTGATGGACGAACCGACAGACGGGTCAAAAACATTATACCCTCCACAACTTCGTTGCCTGGGGTATAATAATGAACAAATCTAATTTAAAGAATAGTTTGTTTAACCAAATGAAATATTATTAAAACCTTGCATTAACTTAAAAAAAAATGTGCATTAATTTTGTACATCTATACAAACATAGAAAGTCAAGATACTACAGTTTATCTAAATTTTAAATTCAATTTCTTATTTATATTTCCTATAATGATAATAAGAACATACTTTGATGTAATTTGTCAGCCATCTTGAATGCACCAACACTAGCATACATAGCATATCCACAGTCTACTGGTTTCCCATTCTTATCTAGGTACATTGTACTGGCCATGTCAACAATAACGGGATCCAGTCTAAACATCAGGTATTCCTTTCTTTGTTTCTCTTGTTGTAATGATAACTGTATCACAAGTTCTACGATCTGTATGCGAATATACATCCTCATTCTGTTGTTGTCTGATAAATAATCTTCAACAGACCGTACAGACAGAAACCTGAAAGATAAACAAATGATAAATATACATCCTTTCTACTTGTTGGGTGATAGATAATCTGCACACCTTACACATAGAAACCTGAACTATAACGAATCTTAAATATTCCTTGTAATGAATATAACTTTCCAAGGTTAGGGGGATGGTTGGGTGCCCGCTTACATGTTTAACCCCGCTTCATTCTGTATGTGCCTGTAGCAAGTCAGGAACCTGAAATTCAGTGGTTGGCATCTGTTGCTGTATATCATATTTTTTTTTCGTTCATTAATTTGTACAGAAATCAGGTCCTTAGTTTTCTCGTTTGAATTGTTTTACATTTACCATTTCAGGACCTTTTATAGCTATGTGGTATGGGTTTTGCTCATTGTTGAAGACCATACGGTGACCTATAGTTGTTAACTTCTATGTCTCTGGTGGACAGTTGTCTTATTGGCAATTATACCACATCTTATTTTTATATTTGTGACGTCTGAATAAAAATTGTCTTCTTCATTCAAGGGTTGCATGCTAAGGTGTCCTTTTTTTATTTTCTAGCAGCCAGCTATTTAAAAACATAGCTCACTCATTGGTATAGTATGTCATAGGATGATAATGTCCTTTTGAATGTAAGGATATCATAACTTACCTGTTCCAATGATCATACTCATCTTCAGAATCATCAGAGGCAGAGAAAAAATTCTCATCTGAAAGTACAAAATTATTTATTAACTTTATTGTCCTCCTTTTATAACTGAAGATAGCTCAGCTAATTTGTTTTGGATGTTCTAAAAGCATAACATTTGAATCTATTAATAATCTGCCAAACAAATTTTATGTATGGTTATAAGGTTTAAACATACAAAGAATGTGTGACATATTCTAAACAAGGATTATGACATGGGATTTAACATCAGAGCGAACATGACTTTTGCAGAAATTGGGCAATAACGAAACAAAAAAATCCTGTTTCCTATCCTCTTCCAGATATGTATAGATTATACTACTACTACCAGGGAGTGTTTAGCGACCTTGAGTACCCATGAGGGTCTCATACGGTTAGCATAGATTATACAGTTTTCTGCACATTGATATTGAAAAATTTCAGCAGTGGGCCACAATGTGAACCTTTTTGGCAGTGAGCACAATGAATGAACCTTTTTGGCAGTGAGCACAATGAATGAACCTTTTTGGCAGTGAGCACAATGAATGAACCTTTTTGGCAGTGAGCACAATGAATGAACCTTTTTGGCAGTGAGTACAATGAATGAACCTTTTTGGCAGTGAGTACAATGAATGAACCTTTTTGGCAGTGAGTACAATGAATGAACCTTTTTGGCAGTGAGTACAATGAATGAACTAAAAAGCTCCAAATTCTATTGAGCAGCTTATACTTTACTTTCTCTAATTCTTACTTGATTTATCCCTTTCCTGACCTGTTGATTATTTTTATTTAATCAATGTGTGGTTCGTTTAATTTCAGTTCATCATTGCTCATAATTTGATTATGACGTCAAATTTTCTTGCTTTCCTCTGAAATTCCTATTGTGACGTCATGAAAAAAGGCGACCATGCCTGATGACGTCACATAGAAAGAACACATCTTTTTGCAGATTGTCTGCATATCGTCTAAAAATCATTAGAGAAACAAATTCCACCACAAAATCTTGTGCAATACGATATTTATCCACTCTCGACAGTTAAATTTTAAATTTGAACATTTAACTGTCTCAAGTGGATAAATATTGTATCACACTCTATGCAGTGGTAGAATCTATATGTATCAATAGGAAGAAAACCTGACAAACTGTTTATCATGCTGGTCTTTCCCCCCACCCTTATTTACATTTGTACTATTGACAAAAGTAAGCTTGATAATGTCATCTCACACATTGTGACAGCATTGATAACTTCTCAGACGTTGTGACATTGCTGGTAAGTTCTGCTCACGTCTCAAAGCCTTGATACTAAAATTATGGAGCAGGGTGATATCAGCAAAAGGAAGGACAATAATATCATGTTATTACCAGCACCCCTGGGATAGTAAGGTCTATGAGCAGGGTGATATCAACAAAGGGAAGGACAATACTATCATGTTATTACCTTCACCCCTGGGATAGTAAGGTCTATAAGCAGGGTGATATCAGCAAAGGGAAGGACAATAATATCATGTTATTACCAGCACCCCTGGGATAGTAAGGTCTTTAAGCAGTGTGATATCAGCAAAGGGAAGGACAATAATATCATGTTATTACCAGTACCCCTGGGATAGTAAGGTCTTTAAGCAGTGTGATATCAGCAAAGGGAAGGACAATAATATCATGTTATTACCTGCACCCCTGGGATAGTAAGGTCTATAATCAGTGTGATATCAGCAAAGGGAAGGACAATAATATCATGTTATTACCAGCACTCCTGGGAGTAGGCAAAGGAAGGATATCAGCTATAAAGGGTGATATCAGCAAAGGAAGGACAATAATATCATGTTATTACCTGCACCCCTGGGATAGTAAGGTCTATAAGCAGGGTGATATCAGCAAAGGGAAGGACAATAATATCATGTTATTACCAGCACCCCTGGGATAGTAAGGTCTATAAGCAGGGTGATATCAGCTAAGGAAAGGACAATAATATCATGTTATTACCAGCACCTCTGGGATAGTAAAGTCTATAAGCAGGGTGATATCATCAAAGGAAAGGACAATAATATCATGTTATTACCAGCACTCCTGGGATAGTAAGGTCTATCTGCTACAGAATCATCCTCCGGAATAGTAGCTTCTATCACAGTCCGACTCAGGATTGTTCTTCTTGTCCTTCTTAGCAATGTTATGTCTGGTTCTAACTGGATGTCTGATGGATCCTAAATATAGAAATATACAGGTAAAACTGAGTATATCCTCAATAATGTGATCAATTCTTAATATAGAAATATACATGACTAACTGAATCTATCCTCAATAATGTGATCAATTTTAATTATAGAAATGATTGTTCCTAAAGGACGGCTTTATCAACTTATCAGTTTAGAGGGAACAGTCCCTGTAGAATCCGTCTGATCTTCCAAAGCTATAATCCTTGGTTTAGGGAAGTGGAACACAAACATGTATAGTATCAATAACTGTTCATCTGTTACAGTCAATGTCAAGGAATGTAGCTTTATATCAAACTTACCAGTTTAGGGGGAACGGTCCCTGTAGAATCCATCTGATCTTCCAAAGCTATAATCCTTGGTTTAGGGAAGTGGAACACAAACATGTATAGTATCAACAACTGTTCATCTGTTACAGTCAATGTCAAGGAATGTAGCTTTATATCAAACTTACCAGTTTAGGGGGAACGGTCCCTGCAGAATCCATCTGATCTTCCAAAGCTATAATCCTTGGTTTAGGGAAGTGGAACACAAACATGTATAGTATCAACAACTGTTCATTTGTCACAGTCAACGTCAAGGAATGTAGCTTTATATAAAACTTACCAGTTTAGGGGGAACAGTCCCTGCAGAATCCATCTGATCTTCCAAAGCTATAATCCTTGGTTTAGGGAAGTGGAACACAAACATGTATAGTATCAACAACTGTTCATCTGTTACAGTCAATGTCAAGGAATGTAGCTTTATATCAAACTTACCAGTTTAGGGGGAACGGTTCCTGTAGAATCCATCTGATCTTCCAAAGCTATAATCCTTGGTTTAGGGAAGTGGAACACAAACATGTATAGTATCAACAACTGTTCATCTGTCACGGTCAATGTCAAGGAATGTAGCTTTATATCAAACTTACCAGTTTAGAGGGAACGGTCCCTGCAGAATCCATCTGATCTTCCAAAGCTATAATCCTTGGTTTAGGGAAGTGGAACACAAACATGTATAGTATCAACAACTGTTCATCTGTCACAGTCAACGTCAAGGAATGTAGCTTTATATCAAACTTACCAGTTTAGAGGAACGGTCCCTGCAGAATCCATCTGATCTTCCAAAGCTATAATCCTTGGTTTAGGGAAGTGGAACACAAACATGTATAGTATCAACAACTGTTCATCTGTCACAGTCAACGTCAAGGAATGTAGCTTTATATCAAACTTGCCAGTTTGGAGGAACAGTCCTGCAGAATCCATCTGATCTTCCAAAGCTATAATCCTTGGTTTAGGGAAGTGGAACACAAACATGTATAGTATCAACAACTGTTCATCTGTCACAGTCAACGTCAAGGAATGTAGCTTTATATCAAACTTACCAGTTTGGAGGGAACAGTCCCTGCAGAATCCATCTGATCTTCCAAAGCTATAATCCTTGGTTTAGGGAAGTGGAACACAAACATGTATAGTATCAACAACTGTTCATCTGTCATGGTCAATGTCAAGGAATGTAGCTTTATATCAAACTTACCAGTTTAGAGGGAACAGTCCCTGTAGAATCCATCTGATCTTCCAAAGCTATAATCCTTGGTTTAGGGAAGTGGAACACAAACATGTATAGTATCAACAACTGTTCATCTGTCACAGTCAACGTCAAGGAATGTAGCTTTATATCAAACTTACCAGTTTAGGGGGAACGGTCCCTGCAGAATCCATCTGATCTTCCAAAGCTATAATCCTTGGTTTAGGGAAGTGGAACACAAACATGTATAGTATCAACAACTGTTCATCTGTCACAGTCAACGTCAAGGAATGTAGCTTTATATCAAACTTGTGGCTGGAAGACAATTATAATGTTATTATTAAGGATTGTGAGATTATGATCCTCTAGTTTTGTTATTGTGTAGACAGTTATCATCCCATCACGATCAAAGTCAAGGAAGGCAGCTTTCAAATTGGTGATTTCCAGTTAACTTACTTAAGTTATTCTACTACTATTGTTTTATCAGTTTAATTCTAGAAATCCTCATTATTATCACTTTCTGTATAATAAATAAGTTCAATCTTTTATTTAAGTTAAATTAGAGTATTACAACAGTCATTTTTCAGTTCAAATGACAAATAAAAAATGACAAAAAATTAATGGATTTGAATTATTTATCAATTTTCATTTCTAAAATTTAAACTAAAATATAAGCCTGTGTCTGGCTAAAATGTATTTCTTTTAGTTTTTTTCAATGGCTTATATTTCAACTTTATGTCAGACAATTAGAAATTGCAAGCAACATTCCTAAGTTTGTATCAAATACACAGGCCCAAAGTTATGTACACATGGTTATTCACTGATTTACATTAAGAATTAGGTGTATTGTTATGGAAGGATATTACGCCTAGATTTCTGTTAACCAGGCGTACTCATTTAAATATTCCGCCTTGTTTACACTTGGTTTCATCCTGGTTTACTCTTGGACATGCATTCTCTAAATATGACAATGACGCCAGGTTTAATTATGAATTTTACACCTGGTTTCTGTGTTATTTACAGGGGGTCACATTTCGTACAGGAGTATACAGTTACCATATTTATGTACTGTAAATTCAGAAATTATTGCAAGGTTTTTATTATTGTAAATAATGCGACTGGATGAGTATCACAATAATATGAACTCGCATTTTGATAACTGAAACATAGATCTGTATGCAGATTTACTGGAAATCCCTATGATTAAACATTTTTGTCCATTCTTAAAAATCGAAATAATAAATGTTCACAATAATTTCTGAATTTACAGTATTGAATTCTATGCCATTAGAAATATTTGTTACGATACACAACCTGGGAATGAGAAAAGTGTACACCTCAGGTCCACAGATAAAATTATAGTATAGATACTTACTGTGGGTGGTTATAATTATCAGACATACTCGTTTTGTAGAAGGCTATTTCTAACGAAGAGTTTGGTAAGATGTGATACTTGGACTGTGATCTATCCATTGTTAATGGTAGTATAGATACTTACTGTGGGTGGTTATAATTATCAGACATACTCGTTTTGTAGAAGGCTATTTCTAACGAAGAGTTTGGTAAGATGTGATACTTGGACTGTGATCTATCCATTGTTAATGGTAGTATAGATACTTACTGTGGGTGGTTATAATTATCAGACATACTCGTTTTGTAGAAGGCTATTTCTAACAAAGAGTTTGGTAAGATGTGATACTTGGACTGTGATCTATCCATTGTTAATGGTAGTATAGATACTTACTGTGGGTGGTTATAATTATCAGACATACT
Source organism: Mytilus coruscus (assembly GCA_017311375.1). Taxonomy (NCBI): domain Eukaryota; kingdom Metazoa; phylum Mollusca; class Bivalvia; order Mytilida; family Mytilidae; genus Mytilus; species Mytilus coruscus. The sequence goes on from CM029603.1 coordinate 3,197,351, forward strand.
CGTTTTGTAGAAGGCTATTTCTAACGAAGAGTTTGGTAAGATGTGATACTTGGACTGTGATCTATCCATTGTTAATGGTAGTATAGATACTTACTGTGGGTGGTTATAATTATCAGACATACTCGTTTTGTAGAAGGCTATTTCTAACGAAGAGTTTGGTAAGATGTGATACTTGGACTGTGATCTATCCATTGTTAATGGTAGATGCCAATCCTCATCTGAAAATAAGATACACTGAGGTAAAATAAGATACATTGAGGTAAAATTGTACTGTGTATAATGTAGAAAACAAACTCCCTCAGGACTGAGAATCTTGTCTTAGACAGGCGATTCCATTTATTGAAGACCTTTCAATGTATGTCCTGATACTAGAACAAAGTTTATTTAGGTTCCATGTTCTTATAGGGTTTGATCTAAGAATCCAATATACTATAGTAAATATATTAGTTGGAAATACTCATTTTGATCCGAAACTATATTAAAATATAAAAATAACAAGATGTGGTATGATTACCAATGAGACAAAAACTATCCACCAGAGTTCAAATACAGTGGATTATACCTATTATAGGCCACCGTACGGCCATCAATAATGAGAAAAAGCCATACTGTATAGTCGGCTATAAAGTTGGTTAAGAGAATATTTATGAAAGCTTAGATAGTTATTCATGTTTCATACCCTGAAAGGTGTTTAATTCAAAACATTTAAGATAATCCCACTACAAACAGTTAGTATCTTTGAGCTGATGTTATTTGTGACTTGTACATCTTGTTAACATCAGTTTGATAACAATATTTACTCAGATAGATTATTGGACACATGCAAATCCTAATTAAAGCAGAGATTATGAACAGATAATATCTAAAAATAAACTTGGACTAGACATAAGTCATCAAAAGCAGTATTAATTCTTAAGGAAAGTAAAATACACTTACTTGAATCAGCAACTAAGATTTCTACTTCTGTAATTGTCACTAAAAACTTGTCATACAACTTCTCATGGAGTTCCTCTGTTGATGGATTCTAGAAGTAAATACAACAGCAAATTAACATCTATTGATATCAATCATTCCCAGATTGTATAATCATAAAAAGTCTGCAATTTGTACAATCATAAAAAGTCTGCAATTCGTACAATCATAAAAAGTCTGCAATTCGTACAATCATAAAAAGTCTGCAATTTGTACAATCATAAAAAGTCTGCAATTTGTAAATTTGTACTATCATAAAAAGTCTGTAATTTGTAAAATCACAAAAAAATCTGCAATATTTATAATCATAAAAAGTTTGTAATTTGTACTATCATAAAAAGTCTGCAATTTGTACAATCTTAAAAAGTCTGCAATTTGTACAATTCTAAAAATTCTGCAATTTGTATAATCATACAAGAATTTTCAACTACTGTTAATTCAGAAATTTTTGCGTGCATTTATTATTATTAAGATTTTTGTAGAATGGACATAAATGATTGAGTTAAACCATTTCAATTCATATTTTATAGTGTTTCTTTCTATGATGTGATGTTACACTATTGTTTCAGGTAGGGTGAAGGTTGGCACCTATTAAAATGTTTAAACCTGCTGCATTTGTTTGCACCTGTCCTAAGTCAGAAACCTGATGTTCAGTGGTTGTCTTTTGTTGATGTGGTTCATAAGTGTTTCTCGTTTTTTATATAGATTAGATCGTTGGTTTTCCTGTTTGAATGGTTTTGCACTAGTCATTTTGGGGACCTTTATAGCTTGCTGTTTGGTGTGAGCCATGGCTCCGTGTTGAAGGCCGTACTTTGACCTATAATGGTTTACTTTTACAAATTGTGACTTGGATGGAGAGTTGTCTCATTGGCACTCATACCACATCTTCTTATATCTAATAAATGCAAAATTAGATTTCAGGAGAATCTGTCAGAATGTGAGTTCTTATCATTGTGATACCTACCCAGTCGCATTATGTTTTTATAATTTTTCTTGATACTGCTGGTTTTTTAAAGGTTGTTTTTGGATGTCAACAAACTTGAAATAATGCTGACTAACATAGTAACTACATTACCTCCAGTGATTTGGATTTGTCTTGTAAATCACTCCTTACAGTAAACGTTCCTAGATCTATTACCAGTACATGACCTTCCCTGTAAAGATAAATTGATAACACATACAACAGACTAAACAAACAAAAATATAAATAAATTTCTTGAGCAGGTTTTGTTCCAACTGTCAAAATTCATGAACTTTTCGAGAAATTACTGTAATTTTAACATTGAAAAACCAAACTGATAAATTTCAGTGTGAAGTACCATTCCATTTTTATAAATAAAAACCCTTTTCTCTAAATAATAGCAGGTATTTAATATTCTTATTTCATAAAAAAGCTGCTCAATTTTGAAACAACTATTTGTGAAACAAGTCATACAAATTTGGTTCGAGAAAATTGAAAAGAATTTGAAAGAAAGTTTACATTATTGAAACAACATTATAAAATTCACAAGAGTTAAAGCTCAAAAAGGTCAATTTCTGTATAAAATTGAACAGAGACAGTTTTATTACTGTTCTTCAAAAACAAGGACTTAAAAATATTTACCTTTCACTATCACTTAGTGTTCCTGTTTGTGGAATGACAATATATGGTGATTTCATGTGGACAGATATATGGAATGTCTGAAATAAAAATGGTATTGGTATGAAATGTTTTTATACACAACAAAAAGTCATAACATCATCAATATAAATATAAACATTTTATGATTCCTTATAAGTACAAATAATCATGGAATCTTGAAAGGCTATTTTAATTTTTTCCAGTGGAGGGCATCATAGCAAAAAATTAAAATAGCCTTTCAAGACGTCATAATTATTTGGACTAATGATTCCTGAAGACAGTACTGCAACCTACAATTAGTTCATCAAGAGTTTTGTTTTATAATGCAAAAGGATGTAAATCTACAGATTTTGAAAACTGTTCCTACTTTAACAGTTGCAACTTAAAGATCTTTGTTTTATTCTATCAAGAAGCATGTCTCAACTAGTACTGAATTTGACAAACCATCTGAGCTAAGCCATGGAAACTTGCAGATTTTTGCTCTAAAGCACATAAAAACTGTACTTCACAAATATATTTTGAAATTCAATCACTATTTTGAACTTCAATCACTGCATATATAATTCTTTATTTGATTCTGTTAAGAAATGTATCTAACATAATATTGAGAATGGAAACAGGGAATGTGTCAAAGAGACAACAACCCGACCAAAGAGCAGAAAACAGCCCAAGGTCACTAATGGGTCTTCAACACAGGGAGAAAATCCTGCACCCAGAGTAGGGCTTCAGCTGGCCCCTAAACAATAATGTATACTAGTTCAGTCAAAATGGACGTTACACTAAACTCCAACTTATATGAACCAAAATTTTTAAAAAACATACAAGACTAACAAAGGCCAGAGGTTCCTGACATGGGACAGGCGCAAAAATGTGGAGGGGTTAAACATGTTTTGTGAGATCTCAACCCTCCCCCTATACCTATAGCCAATGTGGAATAAATAAACAGAGTAATCTGTATAGACAAACTTCTAAGTTAGCCAGTGGCAAATTGTGTACTATTGCTCAAAACAAGTGTTCTGTAAATTCAGAAATTACTTAAAGGTTTTCATTATTGCAGATAATGTGACTTGTGAGTATCACAATAATAAAAACTCATATTCTTAAATCTGACACATATATTTGTATGCAGCTTTTCCTATATTCAAAATAATAATTCTCACTTTTTTATTCTGTCATGTTGAAATCACAGTAATAAATGCAGGTAATAGTTTCTGAATTTACAGTATATGAATTGTTTTTTTTACACATCTTCTAATTCTTGTTTTCGCAACTTACAGATTTTTGTTCTATTGCATAAAGTAGTGTATCTCTACTGTACTCCACAAATCCTCTCAATTTAGCCATAGCTATTTCATTTAAGTCTACCTCACTTTCCTTGTCTGGAGTTTGGAAAAATGATAAAACTTGAGTCACAGCATGCTGAAATAAAAAGGTCAATGAAATTGTATATATTCAAAACCAGTGAAAAATTGCAAAATCTACAAAAACAAACAGTGTAGATCCTTAGTCTAACTAGACAATTTTTAGATCCTTGGTTTGAAGATAGATATTTTAAAATTTGTCTAATGGTATTTGCATGAAATTGTTGTCATTAAAGAATTGCTGTTATTACTGGTATAAACTTTGGTCTTTTATTTTCTCAATATTAAATGAGATTGTTGTGTTATGTATATCTATCATCATTTCTATTTCAATGTATATCCCCCCACCCCCCAAGCCTAGATGGTCAGATTTGGCAGGTCCTTTTTTTTCAAATTTAAGATTTTCATAGCTTTTTAAATTTGTTACTGAATATAGCTTCCAACTGTTTTGGTTCCTGCACCACTGATGAATATTATGTACTGGTAGATGAAATGCATGCCTGGTCTTTTAACCCTTTCGCCGACGAATCCCGGTTTACCGGGATTTAAGCTTCAGACAGCTGACGATGAGTCCGGTTTACCGGGATGGGAATACCTCTTTTACATTTCCCGCTAAAAACATTGGAAACACAAGTTATCTTTCTTTGTTGAATACCCGGATGAAAGTGTAAACATGGCGCTTCCGTTTGTTGAAAACCGTGCCAAAATTAGATGAAATTTACGGATTTTACTAGAATTTGAAATAAGGAAACATTTTTTTTTGAAGGAATATGGAAGAATTGAAGCCAGACTAGTATACTTTTTTGACATAAAATGCCGTTTTATGTACAAAAACACTTGGAATGGACATCGTTCAGTGTAAGGAATTTGTACAACCTTGTTGAATTTTTCAAACTTTTACCGTTTTGTGTTAAAAAAAAAAACGATATTGGGTCAAAAAGTCGAATTTCAAGAATTTCATCTCTCTATAAATGCCGAAAATTTGTAAATTTTGATATTTTATGCAGAAAAAATGATCAAAACATTAAGAAAACTGTGTCCATGGTGTAAGTGAATAATATAAAGACATAAATAACTACAGACAAGTTTTTATTGATATTTAATATGAAGATCTCCCACTTGTGTCATAATAGCCAGGGAAGCCATTGTCTCAGAGTAGCTTCTGTCAGGCCGGCTATCGGTGAAAGTGTTAAACTGTTAGCATGGTATCTTTGATAGATTTTTTTGAAACCATCTTCTCATTAATTTGAAACAAACCTCATCATAAAATATTTCTACAGGTCTAACATTCAGTATCAGGGCCTGGTCAGCTTTATATACATAAGGCAGTGGGTTTAAGTAATAGTCCAACATAAACATCTGTTTATCTGTAGCTAAAAATATACACACATGTATAGGTTAAAATTAAAACATGGTGTATTCTTCTGTATGATATCATAATTAACCATTTGACATACTCATAGTAACAGTCTCAACATGAAAGTGTAACTGAACCATCAAATTCAAAATAAAAGGCACTGCAGCTACAGCCTACGAAAGGAAAGTGATATTAGGTCTATTATTTGCTTTTGGAAACCCCAGAAATAATTTCGATAAAACAAAATATGCGGTGCACCATTGCATTATTTGGTGAAGATATTGAAAAGTTCCAAAATTCCATTATTGGGCTAGAAGTGGGTAAAATTATGACAAAATACATGATGGCTAATCTTATAATAAGATCAGTTTAATTCATTCAATACCTTTCTAGACTGTTAGCTACTTTGACATTCAATACCTTTCTAGACTGTTAGCAACTTTGACATTCAATACCTTTCTAGACTGTTAGCAACTTTGACATTCAATACCTTTCTAGACTGTTAGCTACTTTGACATTCAATACCTTTCTAGACTGTTAGCTACTTTGACTTATTGTAGAGACCCTTATTTTAGACCCTTGTTTTTTGTTGGAGACCATAAGTTGACCTAATGATATTTTTTTCTTGCTAGGTTGCTGCTTCATAAAACCCCATATCTCCTTTAATATTTTTACACTACTGTTTAGATGTTGATGAACTTACTATAAAGTCCTCCATTAGAAGTCAGGATTGTGAAAGGTTTAAATCCAAGTGTAGCGCCCTCTATCTTGAATCCTTCTGTTTTACTCAGAATTCTGAAATTATTGGACAATATATAATTATAGATTTTAAACAATGATTAATCTATCTTAATCTCAATGTCAAAATACAACAAGAGTATGTGTTTATAGGACACCATCCCCCTATAGTAGAGGTCTATTGTTGATTACATATACGTACCTCACACCTTTTCCTTCAGGTCTGTTCTCGTATGACGTCAGCATCTCACAAAGTGAGGCCTTCAGGATATTTCTCCTGTTACTACTCAGTGTAACATCAAACTGTTTTATTTCTAACTGTATTTTGTAAGCTATGTACTACAAAATATAATGAAAAGACACTCTTACTGAATACTTAAGATATGAAAGTATATAAAAGATTTACTGGTCCAATACACCTTATCGCTATTCCCGGCTGACCCGGCCGCTTGAACTTTTGACGTCAACAACAATCACTTTTCCATTGTGGCGTCAGATATTTTCTATTGTGACGTCAAAATTTTACGGGAACCTGTGTGATATCCAGTAATGGCGGACAAATAGCGATAAGGTGTATTCTGTGTTCAAAATTTACTCATATTTTTAGAATTATGTGTAGAATGGAGCATAAAAAAATTCAGATGCCTTATTTGGGTTTTTTTTTTATGGTGTTTTCTTTTATATTTACCCTTCATCATCTTTTATTCATATTACATATAAAGGCTGTACATGAATGCTCAAACTTTTTTCATCTTGGTCTTTTTTAATAATAATGTCCAATCAAATTTCTATGGTCATTATATTCAATTTTCAAGTGGCATAAACATTTCTCTAACTGTGGTATTGTTGATAAGCAAATCTCGTCAGTAGTAATTAAATACTTATATAAATAAAAAATTCTACCATTTTTTTAGACCCCCTTCCCTATTCAAAACTACAAAACGATCACAAATCTATCAATATTTACATCGTCAGGTAATTTCTGTTGGTCTGCCTCCTCTTTGTAACCAATCTTATCGTACAATTCTTTCTTTTCCACTTCAGACAGTTCTCCCCATATTCCTGTAAATATAATATCAATTGTCAACATTCTATTTTTGCCAGTATCACCTAGTGCTTTCTAACACAATCCGAAGTACCCTTGACAAGTAAAGTGTGTACTGATTGAATTTTTTCTTTCTGGGAAAACATGATTTATTTATTATCATTAATTTTAATTGACTTTGATTAACTGTGAGTACTCTTAGATTGGTAATATGTCTTTTCGTTAAGTAAATTTTGGTGCTTTGTGTCGATATAATGAGTTTATCCCTTTCCATCCGATTTTCACAGTTTGTTCTTATGTTGTGTCAAAACATGCTTAACCCTGCCACATTCTGTATGTGCCTGTTCCAAGTCAGGAGCCTGTAATTCAGTGATTGTATTTGGTTGCAGGCTGTCATATTTGTTTTTCATTTGTCGTTTTATCATAAATCAGGCCATCATTTTTTTCATTTGAATTGTTTTACAGGTCTTTTATAGCATGTTATACAGTATGGGTTTTGTTCATTGTTGAAGGCCATACAGGGACCTATAGTTGCTTACACCCACATCATTTGCTCTCTTGCGGATATATGTGTCTTTGGAAATCATACCATCTCCTTGCTTTTATATCTTAATATCTTCTCATCAGTTTGACATTCCATTTTTTACCTCTCTACATTTTGATGACAATGTTTATTTTTTGTATGTTTCACACGAACTTTACTACTACCCTAGCAATGACCAATTATTTTTTCTATCTCTGGTTTCATATTACCTTATCCCAATATGGAAATAAGAGCATTTCAAGTTCTAAAGTTCCTGACAATTCCCCTAATATCAGCCACCTGTATACTTAAAGTTTTTCTATCCTGCCTACCTCACCATGGCCATCTCTTTCTTTCATGTCACCTCCCAACGTCTAATACCTACCATCCTCTTTAAGGTTTTTTTCCTTGTAACTTCATCCCTTTAACCATCTGATATCTCCCATAATAAGCTTTCAAGCCTTCCAATTAGGTTATAAGAATACTGTTTGAACATTGCCATATGATGGGTTTCACAAAAACAAAAACTGTCACTCTAAACTTTGATAGCATAATTTAAATGCATCATTTCCTGAAATTGCACTAGTTTTTCTCAATTGTCAACAAACGCAAAAATAAAAGCATGAAAATAATTCTAAATTTAAAGTTTTCTATCTCCTCCTTAGAATCCTGATTTCTTCCTGATAGCTACTTGTTAATTTACCCCTCGATTCTCCACCTCTTTAGATCGTAGACTTACACCCATCAAATGGGGTTCCATTTCCTCACCAAGCACCAAGACGAGTGAGACTTCCTCTCCATGGCCATCTTATTTATCTCATCCTCTACTCCTCTACCCCTTTACCATATACCTTCCATCATTATCAGGTACTTTTATCTCCTTTTACAACTCCTGCTTTTTGTTTTGCAATGTAATACCTTACACTTCCCTACACCTTAAACCTACCATCCTTGTCAGGAGTTTCTATCTCCTCTTCAGACTCCTGACTTCACACCTTAAACCTACCATCCTTGTCAGGAGTTTCTATCTCCTCTTCAGACTCCTGACTTCACACCTTAAACCTACCATCCTTGTCTGGAGTTTCTATCTCCTCTTCAGACTCCTGACTTCACACCTTAAACCTACCATCCTTGTCAGGAGTTTCTATCTCCTCTTCAGACTCCTGACTTCACACCTTAAACCTACCATCCTTGTCAGGAGTTTCTATCTCCTCTTCAGACTCCTGACTTCACACCTTAAACCTACCATCCTTGTCAGGAGTTTCTATCTCCTCTTCAGACTCCTGACTTCCTCCCCAAGGCCACCACCATGACCCTTCTGACTTCTCTTTTTTCTTTCTCTTTGCTCTTTCAGGTGCTCTCCTCTGGAACTGCAGCACAAACAAATTTGTCAATACAGGTTCACAATTAGTGAAATAAATGTATGTAAAATACCAAAAGAAAGTAGGGTAAAATTAGCAGTGCCAAATCAGCAACTTTATCACTTGTTGTCTATATGTATATCTTAGTATTTTTGTCTATTAAGGAGTTTGGTGTTGATGGTAAATCTTTGGAAGTCTGTGATTTAAAGGTTTCATAACAAGTAAGAAAAAGACATTGCCAAAGGCTCATTTAACATTTCATTGAAATTAAATGACGATTGATTGATTGATTGATGATTGCTTTACACCCCATCAGTGTTAAATAATGAGAGTTTATATCAAGCTATATTCAATTCTCACATAAAACCTGTCTTTCACATGGTAAAAATTCTATGTGTGTTAAATCCAAAATTCTGTGAAACATTGTTCTTTCTATGGCACCTAAAACATTATGACTTCAAAGGTAAGCTTCTGGCCTCAAATGTAAACATCATACCTTTTTATGCTATGTATAGGCTTCAGAAAGGGATAAACTTAGACAAAAAGAAGATTTTGATGTGAAAAATGAGACTGTTTTGTTTATTTTTTATGAATAAACATATGGCCATGGAGGATCAGAAAAGTAGTTCCTCTTGACTGTTGCTAGTTACACTGACATAAAAAATATACAATTTTGTCTCGCGTTGCAAAAAAAGCTAACCAAATTAACAGTTTACTTTCAGTATGATATGAGAAATGTCTCTTCATGTTGGAAATAGATAATAGGCCATAACCATAGGAGAAAGATTTATTCACATCTCGTCTATATTTAAGGTGATTTATAATCTGATTTATGGTACAGACAGAATAAAATTGAGAATGGAAATGGGAAATATGTCAAAGAGACAACAACCGACCAAATAGCAGAAAACAGCCGAAGGCCACCAGTCTATTTTTATACATAAAATGTTGACCTTTTTTGTAATTCAATTGAATGTTGGGATGATGTCACATTGACAGATTTCTCTATAATAAAGCCACTATATGGGCCCATTATTTGGAAAAAGTCAAAAAGTATTATAAATTAAATATTTTTTAGTGTTGTCAACGATTAACCATTGAAAGGACCAAATATTGAATACCAAAAACGCTAACCGGTTAACCGAACCTTTTTTGAATTTTAATAGATTTGATATAAATGTGTATTGAAATCATCAATAAATTTTGTTGAATTTTAAAATGATCCTCTTGGTAATTAGAGAGATCAATTGTCCAGTATATTGATTGCTATTGTTAAACTTGAAAACATTCTAATCTTTTTACATTAATTAGCACAAAGACAACTTGTCGACCACCACATAATTAGCATGCATGTTATAATAATTTTGAATAGTTGATTATATTTTACGATTTACTTCATTATTTCATTTTTGATTTAATATTGTGTAGACCTATATGTAAATATGCCACCTTCATCTTCCAAGGTTTTGTCATACTTTAAACGAAATGCCGACTCAAAAATAGTGAAATGCATATCATGTGAATGAAATTAATGTATATTTGGTTGTACGAGTAACACGCTTAATCATCTCAAATTGAAACATCTGAGACACCAGAGAAAATGAAAGAATCAACGGTTTCAGACAATGTCAACTCGACCAGATCAAAAAGATTTTCACATTCTCAATCTGAAGTTACAAACTTCATAGTAGATACGATAGAATTGGATTATTAAAAGTAAAACTTTACCAGGAACGCTCAAAGCCTAGCCTTAAAATGCCCAGTGATAAACTTCAATTTGTTGTAGCATAAAAACCAACATTTGTAGGGTACTATAGATAAGGTCTTTAAACATCAACTTAACAACTGGTTAACCGATTAATGGGTCGAAAGATTATCCGAGTAACCGGTTAGGCAAAATTGTAAGATTTGACAACACTACTATTTCTAAAACTTCCTTCAGACCTTCATAAAGACATTAGTATGTAGGACACCAGTATTTATATTTTTGAATTTTTATCTTACAAATTGTCATTAATTAGGGCTTATCAACTGCTTTGAGCACTTCACTTTCTTTGTTTTGTTATCCTTTTGATGTTGATAGAGCACTCCCAAGCTTAGGATTTCTTTACAGGGGTGATTTAATGTGGTAGAGCTATATTTTTATGTTTTATATTAATTAAGATTTTATGTTATTAGAATATATACTGGATATATTCTATTTACAGTTATTATAATTTGTAGTCTGCTAGTTTATTCAGGTAGAACATTTCCTATTGATTAATTTCTTTTCTATTGGTCAGTATGATTTAGGCGGGAATCTTTTGTTTAACTTTTCTTTGTTTTGGACAGTTGGCTAAAGTCTTTATATGAAGTGGTAGCCATTTTCTTCAGCTTATTTGGAAGTTGTCATATCTTTACTTTTGAAATAGTCTTAGGACTATCATATTCGTATATAAGGTCAGTTTATTACTAATATATTCATTACATTAACATTCCAGTTTTTATATCCAAGAGTGTGTGATATATAAGTGTATAATTGAATAAGTAGGTGACAGTATTATGAAAGGTGTAAGATTGTAAATGATTAAATATTTAATTAAGTGTAAACTATTCATCATAACACATAAAGTAATAAAGATAAACTTGATAATATAGTTTTATTTGTAAGATTTAATAAACTATATAAAATCTACATAAAACTGGTAAAAGTATGATTTATACTTTAATTTCTAGTAACAGTAATATAAAATCTATTTTAACAGTTTGTATGAGAGAGCGTTAAAAGATTTTATACTTCTATAAGTTAATACAAGTAAATATTTGATTAACCAGATTTAAGGAGAGATAACTCTGATTATTTTAACCTAGCAGTATAAATAAGCTTTCTATGATTTTAATATTTTGTCTTCAGGTATTACATTATTGAAACAGAATGTAAACTGATTTAAACCAATCAGTTGGTGAAGCAAAGACCTTTGCACTACATGTGAGGTATGTTTATATGTATACAGTTTGTAATGTTCATGTTACTTTTATGTTGCTTTGCTTACATGTATTGTCTGCTTTGTGTAACTTGCAAAACGTAATGTCTTGTTTGCACTTACAATTGCGTTGTATTATTATGTTTAACTAACTATTTTGGTATGATACTACAAGCGTAGCTATGTATCTAGCTGTGAACTTAGTCTGTCGTTGCATATTTCACAATGCATGAAATATAGAGAAATATATTGTGTACTCATTTAATACAGAATTGAAATGGTGTAATATCGTTTTGTGTAGCTTGTAAAACTATTATTTTAAAGTGCAAAAGAAATCTACACAGTTTTCTTGTATGCATATAGATATATTGATTTTATAGTAATTGATTATTACCGATTGAATTGTATAAGAAATATATTTGTTATTATTTCAGGGTCATTTTCACTTAGAATATTTACATCAATTCTGATGAAATAAAGAACCATAGACCCATACAACGTGTTTGTGTTTTATTTAAATACAAGGAAACACGACTACATTTTGGCGTAACGTAGATTTCATCAGTGTTATTAAAGATCAACGATTTCCATTACCTGTGGAGGAACTCCGTTATTACATAATAGACATTAGTGTATCGATCGTCACAAGAAGTGGTACGTCACTGGTCGACATACGTATAATGAACTTTGTGTTTACATCCGAAGTCAAGAAATAGGACATCAACAACACGGATTTTCAGTGAAAATATTTTGCAGTTTTATGGTAACTATAATCAATATCATTGTTCACTGTTGTGTTTGTTTGATGTTTTGTCTATACATGTGTGTTCATATAATATATGTCATATAGATTTGAACTTTGATTTTTAAAAAAGCGAACTTTGAAAAAAAAAAAAAAAACTTTTGATTTTTTTTTTGCGTTTGTATACTTAGAAGCATTTAGATACTTAGCATCAGAAAACAAATTTGAAATTTTACAATTTGGTTTAACTGATTTAGAGTTATTTCATACAGTGATTATGCAGTAGTTTAATAGTATATAGACATTTATATATGATGTGTTTGTAGTTGTACTTTGATTTTTTGTGTAATTGAGACTTGACCCTCCATTTATTTACCCCCGCCATTGTGAGGTCAAGGTCAACTTGAACCGAAGTCGTATACACAAAGCTTGTTTACATTAGCAACTACTTATTACATAAAGCTATAGTGATTTAGATAGACTTTGCACAGCTGAAACTTACTTTGAACATACACACATACACTTAGGGTGTACATTTAAAATATTTTACACACTTTACATATCAAGTTGGACTTAGACTTGATAAAGTCATACATGAATACACACATGATTGATTGATTGTAGCTATTACATACACAGTTACAGTTACTTCTTTATTTGTGCATACTTACTTACATACACATAGCATACCTAGTACCCCATACCTTATAGTTGGTACTTGAACTTTATTTGTGTTATATGTGATATAGTGTATTACTATATTTGTAGTGTCATTGTGTATTGATAGATTGTATTTGTACTTGTGTGTTGTCACTGTGCATTTGTATTGACTTTTGTGTTTTGATACTTACTGTACATTGTGTTTATGTTGAATATTTGTATGATGATTCATTGTTGTGTGTCATATTGATATAATTCAAATTTTGAATTGATATATATATATAAATAGGACATAAATTAGTTAAATCTTAAACTTTAATAGGTACATATTAAAAGTTTAGATAGAGCAGTAGTGAGACTGAATACCTTGTAACACTTTGTCACTTTAACATTATTAACTATCCTTATCCTTCAACCATGACACTATTACCCACATTAGCACTTGTCTGTTAGTTAATTTTTTTCAGGACTTAGTGAGTTATCTTTTCAGAGTTAGGGTAGATCACTAGTGTGTTTAGTGTAGTTGAGTTTAGTCTTGATTGGTTGTTGAGGTGATTTATATTGGATTTGTCTATTGCCATATTCTAGTCTTATATTTGTATACTGACTTTACCATACTTATAGATAGTTCATATTAGTGTATATATAAGTACTTTCTTTTGAGTTGAGTGGTAAGCGTAGAAGCTTTACAACTCAAATCCAAGTTTAGGTACTGTATCCAGTAGGTAAGACATTTTGATTGTACTTTTGTGTATTATATTACCTTATCTGTTTATATTGTATAGATTACATTCATTAATCTTGATTCATTTTCAGTTGCATTGATTTGTAAATATATATATTTTCATATTCATTAATACTGATTACTTTAGATTGAATTTCAGATAGTAGACATACATCATACTTGTTGTACTTAGTACATATTTATTAATAAAATTTATTTTACAGGACATATTTCATATGTATTTATTTATTTGATTGATTTCTTTTCTTTCTCTTACATTACTTTAGTTAATAATCTATCTTACTTTTCAGATTGTTTACAAACTATTGTTTGTCATTTATATTTTTTTCATTGACTATAGTTAGATAGTCTTTAAGTACTTGACATTTTGTCATATAGTTAGCTTTATTTCACACTATTACTAGTTATACTTGGACTTATACTACATCATCATGTCAAAAGAAAATGCAATATCGGAAGAGGATTTCGCACTCTTGCAATTACTCAAGAAGGAAGTAAAGAGAAACCAAAAGGAGATGATGTTCAAGGATTAAAGAGTGGATGAAAGAATACTTAGCCACTAGCGGAGAAATAGTAACGCTTGAAAGAAGAACCACAAGAGAAGGAAACATCTAAAACTAAGACAACTGTCACATATACTAAGATGAGAGATCCACCCAAAGTAACAAATTTTCAGAATCCAACAGCAAGGGTGAAGCCACTTATGCCTTTTGGAGATATGAAGTTTGTGGACTCATGGAAGATAAAGTACGACACAGATAACATCAGCTATGCTGTACGCAAGTCACTTAAAGGAGAAGCAGGAACTATTGTTATGCACCTTGGTCCTAAAGCTAGTCTACCAGATATCATACACAAGTTGGACAGCATTTATGGAGATGTAGAAAAGAAAGAAGACCTACTAGCTCAATTCTACAGAGCCAGACAGGGTGATGATGAAAGTGTAACTAAATGGAGTTGCAGATTAGAGGATATTATTGGGAAAGCAATTGAGAAAGGAATGGTACAACACAAGGATGCCAACAGTATGCGACATTCCATGCTATGGTCAGAACTGAAAACAGAACTTAAAGATATATCTGGGCATAAATACGATACGATCAAAGACTTTGATGAATTGAGGATAGCACTGAGACATATTGAGAGAGATCACGAGGAAAGGAAAACATCAAAGAAACCACAAACAGCCAAAGCTGCAGCAATATCTGAACCTATCAACCATCCCTCTGAATTTGAAGAAGTAAAGGACTTATTCAACAACTCACCACAAGGTTTGATAGAATGGAGACCGATTATAGAGGACGAGGCAGAGGCTATACTAACTACATAGGTCAGAATACCAACAGATATAACAGACAACCACAAAGATGGCAAGACCGATCTAAACCACAAGCTTCATCAGCCAACCGGGATGAGCGAAGATGTTTTAGATGTGGAAAACCAGGTCACTTAAAGGTGAGATGTATTGAGAAACTGGATAAAGATGGAAAACCTTTAAACTTCAAGAAGTCTATGGAGCAGGACCATCAATAGACTTATGTACATCAGGAACAGCATTAGGTCCTAATAGTTTACCACCAGGATTGTATGGAAAGCCAACAGAAACTGAAGTTGTACTTTATGGAAAAACAGTGAAGACTTTACTTGACACAGGATCAACAGTGTCTACTATCAGTCATACATATTACCACAGCAACCTTACAGATATACCTTTACTTCACATCAACGAGCTATTTGATATTGAATGTGCTGATGGAAAACAACTACCATATGAAGGATCTTCGCCTTGTTTTCAACAGGATACGTCAGCACAACATGAAGTTAGCACCAGACAAATGTTCCTTCTTCAAGAGGAAAGTCAAGTACGTCGGTCATGTTGTCTCAGCAGATGGTGTTGAGATTGATCCAGCAAAGGTAGTGAGTTGGCCTAAACCTACTAACCCGGAAGATGTCAGGAGATTTTAGGATTTGTTGGCTACTATCGACGATTCATCAAACAGTTTAGCGAATCAGCAAACCACTTACCGATTTGATGCCAAATCCAACTCTAAAGAAATCATCAAAGAAACACCAACAGAAACCATGGCAATGGGGAGAAGAACAGGAGTCAGCATTTAAGAGGTTAAAGGAGTTGCTTATATCAGCACCAATACTAGGATACGCCAACAGCGAATTACCCTATGAACTGCATACAGGCGCCTCGGTACAGCACTAGGAGCAGTTTTATACCAGGAGCAACAGGGAATTAAGAGGGTAATCAGCTATGCCAGTACAGGTCTTACAAAGTCGGAAAGAGATACCCACCGCATAAACTGGAGTTTCTAGCACTGAAGTGGGCGGTGGCGACAAGTTCAAAGATTATCTCTATGGAAGCAACTTCACGGTACTTACAGATAACAACCCCATGACCTATGTGCTTACAACAGCAAAGCTTGATGCCACTGGACACAGATGGTTGGCAGCTTTAGCCGCATTCAACTTCAACATAGTTTATCGTCCAGGAAAGAAGAATGGTGATGCAGATGGACTTAGCCGTATACCACAACCAGCTGATATAGATTCCATCAACATAGAGACTATCTCCAAAGAATCTGTGAAGACCATCTGTAATTCTATTCTTCCAGGAGCATACATTGACAGTCTTGCTGTTAACCCAGCTGTAATACCATCACAGGAAGAAGATATACGGATGCTGAAACAGTTGATTGGGCAATTGCACAAGCCATGGATCCTACCATCAAGTCTCTTGTGAAGTACGTCATCGAAGGAAGGAAACTGACAACTGCAGATGTTGGACCAACACCACTACTGCGACAGTTCCAATACCTCAAGATGAAAGATGGTGTACTGTACAGAGAAGTAATTATAGGTGAAGACAGGAAGTTACAGTTAGTTCTACCATCAGCAAACGTCAGCGTTGTATTAGAGGCACTTCACAACGACATGGGACATCCCGGAAAGGATAGGACTCTATCACTGATCCGTGACAGATTTTACTGGCCTGGGATGGACAAAGATGTGGAGGATTGGATACAACAGTGTGGCAGATGCATAAAGAGAAAACACCAGCCTGTCAGAGAGCACCTTTGGTCAGTATTGAAACTCAGTTTCCACTTCAACTTGTCTGTTTGGATTTTCTCACACTGCAGCAGTCGAAAGGAGGTCACCAGAACATACTGGTTATTACCGACCATTTTACCAGATATGCTCAAGCAATAACAACCAGAAATCAAACAGCAAAGACCACAGCACAAGCACTTTTTGAATACCACAGAGGATCCATTCTGATCAGGAGCTAATTTCGAAAGTAAAGTTATCAAAGAGCTATGCACTCTGACTGGTATGAAAAAGTCAAGGACTACACCCTATCATCCCATGGGGAACGGGATGTGCGAGAGATTTAACTGTACTCTTCTTGGTATGCTTGGAACCTTGGAATCTCATCAGAAAGCCAACTGGAAGCTCTACGTTTCACCCATGGTACATGCGTACAACTGTACCCGCCATGAGTCCACTGGAGTAGCACCATACTTTCTAATGTTTGGAAGAAACCCAAGACTACCCATCGACTTAGCGTTTGGCCTACATAAAGATACCATGTTACCAACAACTCAGTATGTAAAGGATCTACGAGACAGATTATCACATGCATACCAACTTGCCGCTGAAGCATCAGAGATTGCACAAGCCTATCATCAGGAGGGTTACGATCTTCGTGTAAGAGGAGCAGCAGTACAGAAGGGAGATCGTGTACTTGTAAAGATTGTGGCTTTTGATGGCAAGCACAAGCTAGCGGATACATGGGAAGATACTCCATATGTAGTCATTGACCAGCCAATTTAGATATTCCTGTTTTCACAGTTGTCAAAGAGAATGGAGAAGGATGAACAAGGAATCTCCACAGGAATTTATTGCTACCTGTAGGGTATATCAGAGAAGAAGCACCAACTGTTATACCACAACCAGTTCCAAGACCAAGGACAAGATTACAGAGGACAATAGCGAACACGGACTACTTCAAGTGAATCCAGTGATGAGTCATCTGATGATTCAGTGGATTATTTTGATGTAGATTATGTGTTGGAGAGGACAGTTGACAGTGAACCTACATTCACTGATGAACCAGCTGTAGATGTAACAGAACCAGCACAGGATGCCTTCATTCCATTAGGGGACGCCCAGCCTGAGGGGAACCAAGGGCCAGAAATGGAGACAGCTTCAGGAAGCGCTTCCGACATTGATGAGGATGCTAATCCACAGGAAGATACACCTGTAGAACAGGAAGAGCAACCTCAGGAACCAGATACTTCACCGGTACCAGTCAGGCGATCAGGAAGAGACCGTAGACCACCAGCATGGATTTCTTCTGGTCTGTACGACATCACAGCTATTGGAACTACCTCTGTTGGTCATACTACTACCATGGAACATTTGAAGCCAACAGCTGAGTGGCAACAGAAGGCTGAATACATTTCATCTCTAGCTAGAACACCTTTGTTCTCAGGATTACAGCGAAGCAGCCTTAGCCATTCTGGATATAGTTAACCACCATTAGTTTGAGGAATGACGGGACGTCATTTTATAGCTGGGGAATGTGTGGTAGAGCTATATTTTATGTTTTATATTAATTAAGATTTTATGTTATTAGAATATATACTGGATATATTCTATTTACAGTTATTATAATTTGTAGTCTGCTAGTTTATTCAGGTAGAACATTTCCTATTGATTAATTTCTTTTCTATTGGTCAGTATGATTTAGGCGGGAATCTTTTGTTTAACTTTTCTTTGTTTTGGACAGTTGGCTAAAGTCTTTATATGAAGTGGTAGCCATTTTCTTCAGCTTATTTGGAAGTTGTCATAACTTTACTTTTGAAATAGTCTTAGGACTATCATATTCGTATATAAGGTCAGTTTATTACTAATATATTCATTACATTAACATTCCAGTTTTATATCCAAGAGTGTGTGATATATAAGTGTATAATTGAATAAGTAGGTGACAGTATTATGAAAGGTGTATGATTGTAAATGATTAAATATTTAATTAAGTGTAAACTATTCATCATAACACATAAAGTAATAAAGATAAACTTGATAATATAGTTTTATTTGTAAGATTTAATAAACTATATAAAATCTACATAAAACTGGTAAAAGTATGATTTATACTTTAATTTCTAGTAACAGTAATATAAAATCTATTTTAACAGTTTGTATGAGAGAGCGTTAAAAGATTTTATACTTCTATAAAGTTAAATATTTGATTACCCAGATTTAAGGAGAGATAACTCTGATTATTTTAATCTAGCAGTATAAATAAGCTTTCTATGATTTTAATATTTTGTCTTCAGGTATTACATTATTGAAACAGAATGTAAACTGATTTAAACCAATCAGTTGGTGAAGCAAAGACCTTTGCACTACATGTGAGGTATGTTTATATGTATACAGTTTGTAATGTTCATGTTACTTTTATGTTGCTTTGCTTACATGTATTGTCTGCTTTGTGTAACTGTTGCAAAACGTAATGTCTTGTTTGCACTTACAATTGCGTTGTATTATTATGTTTAACTAACTATTTTGGTATGATACTACAAGCGTAGCTATGTATCTAGCTGTGAACTTAGTCTGTCGTTGCATATTTCACAATGCACGAAATACAGAGAAATATATTGTGTACTCATTTAATACAGAATTGAAATGGTGTAATATCGTTTTGTGTAGCTTGTTAAACTATTATTTTAAAGCGCAAAAGAAATCTACACAGTTTTCTTGTATGCATATAGATATATTGATTTTATAGTAATTGATTATTACCGATTGAATTGTATAAGAAATATATTTGTTATTATTTCAGGGTCATTTTTCACTTAGAATATTTACATCAATTCTGATGAAATAAAAGAACCATAGACCCATACAACGTGTTTGTGTTTTATTTAAATACAAGGGAAACACGACTACATTAACAATACTTATTATTTCTATCACATGCCTTGAACAGTTTTGTGGTACTAACACAAAGAGGCATGTTTGAGTGGAATGGAGGCTAGGAAACTTCTCTGATTAGGATAAGTACCTCAACTTTAGCATCCTCTCTGGCTGTCATGATGTTATGTACATCCATCTCGTATTCCAGGTCTTTACAACGCTTTGTAATTTTCTCATCGTTAGGATTCTCTAGGTGTTGAAGGTACAGGTGTTTGTAATCTTTAAATTGCTGTCTTTTAAAAGAAATTTTGTCAGTAATCTTTAAAATACTAACATATAACAAAATTTGACCAAAACTGATTTATTATTGATAAATTTGTGATCAGAAATTTAAGCAAATAAAACTAAGGCCATCAACTTTTATTTTGTCTATGGAAAATAACTAAGTTATTTGTTTTTTTCTTTCAACTAGTTCTATACATGCAACAATTAAAAGACTCATTATACTATTGGTACAGATTTCTTTGGGCCACTGAACTTTTTTAGTTAAATTCTCAGAATTTTGATAAATTTTTTAATATTAATAAATTTATAATTTTAAAGCTATAAAATATTCTGATTAACTGAATAATTGGTGGTTACTTTAATGTCATGTGAGAATAATCAAATGCATATTGGCATATTATCATACTATATTATATACCTATAAACAACAATTTTTGACCATGAGAAGGGTCTGACTCTTTCCTGTAGTACCGATTGGTAGGCATATTTCCACCATGATTTGGCATTGCTGACAGGACGTACATTTGGATTTGGACGGTATTTTCTGTATTTCATATTAACCCTTAGTCTATCCACTGCATCAAACCATTTCAGCATACTAATATACTGTAATTATATTGAACAAATTAAATAGAGGATTTCTTAAAAAAAAACCTAACCTCTAAGACACACAAATTCAATTTCAAATACATTTATGGATGTGGTTAAACAACATCAAAGAATACCCCTTGAGATAAAACTTGGAGACTTTTTATTTTTGCTGAAAGGTGTGAGAACTTCAAGTTACAATGAAGATGAAGATCAACAATGAAGCTACCTGTACAATATGTTATGAAAGTAAGTTACTGTAAACCAACTTACTTTCGCAGATATGATTTTCCTGCTTAGCCCTTTCTAGCTATAGGCAACTGCACTGCCATTTTATTTTAAGATTTCTAAATTTGTTGATGAATTTAAATACAGTGATATATGAGAAGATACAAGTTTAACATAATTGGGACAAATTTATATTTGTATTACTTTTTAACTCTCAAATGTATCGTTAATAATTCAAATTTGTTTACATTAAATAAGTCTGTTTACAGTATAATAATGGTAACAAGATAACTATATAATTTTTCAAGTAACACAGTCTGCTTGAAAATTCAATTATAAAATATATCTGTTGTCATTTCATGTAATTGGTTATAAAACTTGCATACCTGTCTCCTGGACAAGTAACAATCAATACATTTACATGATTCAGGGGGAGAGAACTGGATGTAAAGTTTTGGCATCTGTAAATCATCTGTGTTGTTCATTATAATCTTGGCCTCAACTGATACTGGCTTTAAAACTGAAAAGAAAGAGGATGATGTTTTCATAAAAAATGAAAATAAGTCGAATTATTAAATATCTTTTTGCACAAAAGAAATGTTTTGGTATGAAATGAATGGCCCCTTAAATTAATAAGCTGGGGACTTGGGCCCCTTCTATCATCACATGCATTGCAGTATGCCACTCTGTATATCGTTATAGGCTATATTCCAAAAATCATCTAAACACCTGTATGAATCATACACAAAAAAGGCCCAGGCAAAATTGTTGTATAACCAAATGCCACAAGTAAACAAAGTCCACTAGTAAATGAATTCTGATCTGAATAGCTATTAAAAGACTGAACCAATATATTATTAAGTCATTTTCAGTCTTTCAGTGGATTTTAAGACTATAACACTGGATTTAATTCAGTGGATTTTAAGACTATAACACTACATTTAATTCAGTGGATTTTAAGACTATAACACTGCATTTAATTCAGTGGATTTTAAGACTATAACACTGCATTTAATTCAGTGGATTTTAAGACTATGACACTGCATTTAATTCAGTGGATTTTAAGACTATGACACTGCATTTAATTCAGTGGATTTTAAGACTATGACACTGCATTTAATTCAGTGGATTTTAAGACTATGACACTGCATTTAATTCAGTGGATTTTAAGACTATAACACTACATTTAATTCAGTAGATTTTAAGACTATAACACTACATTTAATTCAGTGGATTTTAAGACTATAACACTGCATTTAATTCAGTGGATTTTAAGACTATAACACTACATTTAATTCAGTGGATTTTAAGACTATAACACTACATTTAATTCAGTAGATTTTAAGACTATAACACTACATTTAATTCAGTGGATTTTAAGACTATAACACTACATTTAATTCAGTGGATTTTAAGACTATAACACTGCATTTAATTCAGTGGATTTTAAGACTATAACACTGCATTTAATTCAGTGGATTTTAAGACTATAACACTACATTTAATTCAGTGGATTTTAAGACTATAACACTACATTTAATTCAGTGGATTTTAAGACTATAACACTGCATTTAATTCTGAACTGTTCAAACAATTCGCTTGAAGTCAAATCCGATCTGTTTAGTCTATGTTCAGACTTTTAAGTAGTTGTTATTTACCTGTTCACATCAACATCATATTGAATTGTCTAAAATGCTACTGAACAGTACTAAATTGACTGCCAAGTGAAATTAGAATATTTTGAAGTATCTGATGCATCAACATTTCCAATCAAAACAATCAAACATTAATGGTTTCTCTGTAACTGGCAATAGGCAATGTTTAAAATTTAAACACACTTATTGGACTTTGTTTTAATATAAAGCCTAATTTTATTTACAATTTCATTTTCAAAATATAGGCTGTAATATAGTGGTGGTTGTTTGTTTCTGTATATCATATTTGTTTTTGTTTATTGTTTTGTACATATAAATCAGGCCGTTGCTTTTACAATTTCATGTCAGGCCATTTTATAGCTTATTATATATGCAGTATGGGTTTTGCTCATTGTTGGAGATGGTGAATTTCTGGTAGATAGTTGTCTCATTGGCAATCATACCACATCTTCTTATTTTGATATTCCAATACAAAATAATTATCACTAATATAAGTAATTTACATGTATGTAAAGAATAATCTCTAGCATGCAGTGTTGTACTTACTGTGCTCAAATTCTTCATCTCTTATCCTGTTTGTACTGACAGCCATCTTTAGTAAATCCTAAAACATATAAAATAAACTATTCAGCTGGATAAATACGAGCATCTTATCTTTTTTTGACAAATATTTAACCTAATTAATTGATCAAGTAATTGCAGCTTGCTAAACATCCAGTGGTGAATATGTAATACATATTCAGCAGTTAACTTGTATGGAATGTAATACAAAAGATTTTTTTCTTTTTCTTTTTCAGAAACAGATAAGACTTTTACCATTTTCACAGCAAAAGCTTGTTTAGATGCATTTGGTTACAGAAGGTTTAAAAAAATGTTAGTTGTTTGTTGATCAGCTTTCCTACTCTAAAAATATTTATTTTTAACAACTATAATTTTTTGTAAAATGCTCTTGTAACAATTAAATAAAACTGACTAAATTCATTAAAATATCATCATTTCTCGCTGTAAATGTCATAAACTTTACTTTTACTATGAAAATTCTAGTTTGAATTGTTAGCTTAATCACAAAGTCAAGTGGAAAATCTTGGTCAAGTACAAATATATAATTTTATTCATTTTTCATATTAATCATTTAAGTAAATATATTTGCAAGGTGTAAATGTTCCTGTACCTTCCATTTTCCACTTTTGATCCTTTCTGGTTTTCCGACTAAGTCTAAATCCTTCACACAATGATTCCAGTATAGAGATAGATTTGTCAGTTTACCAAGCTGAAACAAATGGCAAGTAATTATCAAGCAGGAATCATACAGAGATCTTACATAACAGGAGATCATTAAGGTTGTATGTTTACCTCTAAATGCATGTATTGTATTGTTGGAGTCTAGTCTCACATATACTTTTATTCATATATACAACAAATATTATTAGTATTAAAGAAGTAATTTTATACTGTGTTTTTATAATTTCTTGTTTAGCTACAATATTTCTCTTTTACTCACTTCACTACTAATATTAAGTATCTACAGATATATCAATTTGACTAGGTTTCAACCTTCCTTTTTTTTCTCCTATTCTTTTTTTTGTGTGTAAATTTCTCATTTGTCATAGATTTAGATGCATATTTTAGTCAATAGACATAGCATTTGGTGGATGTGGGTTGATATACTACCAAAATTAAATACAAACAGTCAAAAAATTAAGTACCAACTGGTTGACTATGGTTGTAGAGGAATGTAAGAACCTGAGTCAACCAATCACAAACAATCAAAATAGAAGTTTGTTCCTACCTTATGAAGAAGTGTAGCTTGACTGTCCAAGTCAACCCATCACAAACAATCAAAATAGAAGTTTGTTCTTACCTTATGAAGAAGTGTAGCTTGACTGTCTAGTTCTGTTTCTTGCCAGTTCTTGTCTGTAGTATGAACTGTGAATTGGTTAAGTATTCCACCCATGGCAAAGGAATAGGCTCCATGTGTAATAGAATCCTCGTACCTCACATGAATGTTGCTGACGGTGATCTAAATAACAAGGAAATATACCTAGATGCTCAATATGCATACTCCTCATCAATATTCTTCATTGTACACATAACTTCATGCCTACTTTTCTATATAACCCCTTGTAAATTTGATTTCATTTTTTCCCACCAGCTTTTTCTTGTTTTTACATGTACAATGTATTTTGATAAAATAGTTGGAAAAAGAAAGAGGTGTATTGGATGTACATATTTCTCCAGTAGAAATATCAAGGTCTGAAAACCAAAAAAAATATACTGTGTAACCTCAATGATTGTCTTTTGGTTTTGGTGTCAATGGTTGGCTGTCTAATTGACTAATACTCCACATCATCATGTATTAAAAATGTGTAAAGGGTTCCATGGAAATCTGTTGCTACTTTCGTTCATTTATCAGTAAAACACAGAAAATCTTTTTAAATAAATGTGGATTGTGTCCACATGTGGACACAGATGATGCCCCCACTTGCATACCATATAGTTATAAAGGGACATAACTGAAGAACGGTAAAAGCGACACTACCCAAATTTGAACTTGATCTGAGTTTTGTGGTAATAAGCATTGTGTGTAAGTCTCATAACATTTGGTAGAGGTAAACTTAAGTTAGAGAACGGAAACTAAAAGTTTTGCAATTTTTCCATTTATAAAGGGGCATTACTCTAGAACGGTTTGAGTGACGCCACCAAAATTCACCCTTGATCTGTATTTTGTGATAATAAGCATTGTGTATAAGTTTCATAACATTTGGTTGAGGCAAACTTAAATTAGAGAACGGAAACTAAAAATTTTGCAATTTTTCCATTTATAAAGGGGCATTACTCTAGAACGGTTTGAGTGACGCCACCAAAATTCACACTTGATCTGTATTTAGTGGTAATAAGCATTGTGTGTAAGTTTCATAACATTTGGTTGAGGCAAACTGAAGTTAGAGAATGGAAACTAAAAATTTTGCAATTTTTCCATTTATAAAGGGGCATAACTCTAGAACGGTTAAAGTGACGCCACCAAAATTCAAACTTGATCTGTGTTTTGTGGTAATAAGCATTGTGTATAAGTTTCATAACATTTGGTTGAGGCAAACTCAAGTTAGAGAACGGAAACTAATTTTGGGACGTACGTACGTACGTACAGACGGACAAGGGTAAAACTTAATACCCCTCAGCTACGGCGGGGGCATAAAATTAATTTCTTTCTACAGATGCTATTCATTTTCAAAATTTTGCTCTGTACACTGCCTTTGATCATTAATAAATGGAGAATGTGTCCATGGGCCACAGATGCCCCTGCTTGTAAATATGTATGAGTCAACTTCCATATACAGATGCAGAATTCACGTAGTTAAGACCGTTTTGTGATAATAAGCATAAGTTTCATAACATTTGGTTGAGGTAAACTAAAGTTAGAGAACGGAAATGACAGATTTAGCAATTTTTCATTTATAAAGGGCATAACTCAAGAAAGGTAAAAGTGGCGCCTTCAATTTCAACTTGATCTGTGTTTTGTGGTAATAAGCATTGTATTTAAGTTTTATATAACATTTGGTTGAGGACAAACTTAAGTTAGAGAAACGGAAGCGAAACTTTCAGCAATATTTATGTTTATAAAGGGCAAAACTCAAGAACGGTTAAAGTGGCGCCACCAAAATTCAAACTTGATCTGTGTTTTGTGGTAATAAGCATTGTATTTAAGTTTTATATAACATTTGGTTGAGGACAAACTTAAGTTAGAGAAACGAAAGCGAAACTTTCAGCAATTTTTCCATTTATAAAGGGCATAACTCTAGAACGGTTAAAGTGACGCCACCAAAATTCAAACTTGATCTGTGTTTTGTGGTAATAAGCATTGTGTATAAGTTTCATAACATTTGGTTGAGGCAAACTCAAGTTAGAGAACGGAAACTAATTTTGGGACGTACGTACGTACGTACAGACGGACAAGGGTAAAACTTAATACCCCCTCAGCTACGGCGGGGGCATAAAAATTAATTTCTTTCTACAGATGCTATTCATTTTCAAAATTTTGCTCTGTACACTGCCTTTGATCATTAATAAATGGAGAATGTGTCCATGGGCCACAGATGCCCCTGCTTGTAAATATGTATGAGTCAACTTCCATATACAGATGCAGAATTCACGTAGTTAAGACCGTTTTGTGATAATAAGCATAAGTTTCATAACATTTGGTTGAGGTAAACTAAAGTTAGAGAACGGAAATGACAGATTTAGCAATTTTTTCATTTATAAAGGGGCATAACTCAAGAAAGGTAAAAGTGACGCCTTCCAATTTCAACTTGATCTGTGTTTTGTGGTAATAAGCATTGTATTTAAGTTTTATATAACATTTGGTTGAGGACAAACTTAAGTTAGAGAAACGGAAACGAAACTTTCAGCAATATTTATGTTTATAAAGGGGCAAAACTCATGAAGGTAAAAGTGACGCCACCCAATTTCGAACTTGATCTGTGTTTTGTGGTAAAAAGCATTGTGTATAAGTTTTATAACATTTAGTTGAGGCAAACTAAAGTTAGAGAATGGAAACGAAAAATTCAGCAATTTTTATGTTTATAAAGGGGCATAACTCATGAACGGTAAAAGTGACGCCACCCAATTTCGACTTTGATCTGTGTTTTGTGGTAATAAGCATTGTGTATAAGTTTTATAACATTTGGTTGAGGCAAACTAAAGTTAGAGAACAGAAACCAATTTTCAGTAAAGACAGACGGGACGGACAGATGGGACGGACGGACGTGATGGACGACAAGGGTAACACTTAATTCCCCTCCACTACAGCGGGGGTATAAAAAAGCTTTTGTCCAAATTTTGTAAACTTTTATGAAGGTTTGACACAGTTATTGATGTCTAAATAAACTTTAACCACAGACTGAACCTAAATGCTGAATGTAGGATCACTATAGCTTGCTACCATGACGAAATGTTGCAGGCTTGACTACAAATGGTTGAATCTTCCAATGAAGAAGTGTATTGCCTACCATCTCCGGATAATATAAGCAGAAACAGGTAAGTTCATGTTTTGGTCCAGAAAAACTAAAAAAATCACACAGATAAAAAATAAAGTTACATGACCTCATGTTCTGAAGACAAATCTGTTCAAGAAGTTGGTGGAATTCTGTGAAGCAATTTTCAAGGAGTCACCGATTAGCAAAGTGTGACCAAGAACAAGCAGATGACAATGACGACGAGTTTGAGTTGACATTTACTATTAAAGATACAGTGTAACAACAAGGTCATAACATGTACAATGTACTTATAACTGACTTAATTACCGTAATGTTATTGAGAACGTATTTCCAAATCTTCTCAAATAACCCTGGGTTCTTCTCTGCTTGGCTGGCTGTAAAATACAGACCAAATTAAGAATTAAGACACACAAGGTCTTTTAAATGAAAACCAATATGATTATTTTAAAATAAGAAGTCTACTTTTTGTGTATACACAAATCAATTTCTTATATTCATCAACTTGAGGAGTAATGACATGTAGTAAAACATCCATTTAAGTAAGTAAATTAATTAACATTTAGAATTAAATTATCTATTAAATTCAAAGAAAACAAATATATCAAACTTATCTGGAAATTATTGTCTGACACTCTCACTTGTCTGAGTTTAGTTTTTACATTTGTGATGAGGTCCTCTCTGTAAATTTATTACTAACCAACTTTCTGATAGGCTGTCTCTATAAATGTATTACTAACCAACTTTCTGATAGGTTCTCTCTTTAAATTTATTACTAACCAACTTTCTGATAGGCTCTCTCTATAAATGTATTACTAACCAACTTTCTGATAGGCTCTCTCTGTAAATGTATTACTAACCAACTTTCTGATAGGCTGTCTCTATAAATGTATTACTAACCAACTTTCTGATAGGCTGTCTCTATAAATGTATTACTAACCAACTTTCTGATAGGCTCTCTCTATAAATGTATTACTAACCAACTTTCTGATAGGCTCTCTCTATAAATGTATTACTAACCAACTTTCTGATAGGCTCTCTCTATAAATGTATTACTAACCAACTTTCTGATAGGCTCTCTCTTTAAATTTATTACTAACCAACTTTCTGATAGGCTGTCTCTATAAATGTATTACTAACCAACTTTCTGATAGGCTGTCTCCTCAAATGACCGTAGTTTAGCTTGTTTGATTGCATGGCTGAGGTCCTCATCTTTCTTTTTGTCATAAGGTCTGTCTGCCACTGGTCCAGCTATGATATATAGTCCACTTAATTCTAAAGTGACCTCTGTGCTGGTCCCTAACAGGTTCGACCATGGTATGGCGATCTTTACATATTCTGAAATTAAAGGTCAATTGGCGTAAACGACCTCATCGAACAACCAGTCTTTCTGTGATGTATTAACATAACCATTGTGACACAGGAAATTGCATGAATTTGAAAGTAGTCTATTTCAATCAGATTGTCATCCTTTTAACAATTGTTTGGATATTTCTCTATTTTAAATCATGCCATCCTTTTTATTAACAATTTTGGTATTACTCTCTGTTATAAATCATACTATCCTATAGATATAGCAATTTTGATTATTCCTAATTATAAACTTTTCCTAAACTATAATTAGTTAGTATTTTCATTTAAAATTCTAGAAAGTCAATATAAAACTGGGATGGGAAGATGTACTTAAAGTTAAATTAATAACTATGTTAATAACATTTGAATTTGTAGCTTAATAAAACAAAACACTTTTACATCAGAATTCTATCATTAAACTATACCCAATATGGTTGTATATTATTTACTATTTTAACTAATATGAAGTCTGAGTTATATTCTGCTTTAGTGAACAGATATTACAAATTACTTATCAGATATACTATGTCATATTAGTAATACTATATTTATTTCAATTGCGTTTATTGTTTATGATAAAACTGAGATAAAAATGTACATGTACCAGCTGGTACTTTAATTGTCACATGATGTCAATAAGCTGTTATTTTAAAACTTTTTTTTTAGTTTAATATAGTTTTGGTATTGATTTACAATTAAACTTACTTAACTGCATGCTAAATTTTAAAAGTAGACAACAAACTTCTAAATGAAATAAAAGAACAGAGTTCCAATGTCCCCAGCGTTAGATATAGGAAGATGTGGTGTGAGTGCCAATGAGACAACTCTCCATCCAAATAACAATTTATAAAAGTAAACCATTATAGGTCAATGTACGGCCTTCAACACCGAGCCTTGGCTCACACCGAACAACAAGCTATAAAGGGCCCCAAAATTACTAGTGTAAAACCATTCAAACGGGAAAACCAACACATATTTTATCTATCCAAGGGCAATAACTAAAAAAAGTACTTTTTTTGTTGTTCTTTAAAACATTATAAATATCTTAGAGAAATAAAGGCATCAGAGCAAATGCAATGCGATTTCCGTCATAATTAATTTTTCCAAGGGGCATAACTACTTATTTTCGAAAGTGTCAAAGATATTGATGATATAAACCTATGATATAAGTTTCATAAAATTCTGGCAAGAATCGTACACATAAGAGCGCTAAAATTGCAATTTTCCATATAAATCAATATTTCCAAGGGACATAACTAAGGGACATAACTCTTTTAAAAATAATTGATTGGCACCAATTTTAAATTTGTCTGAGACATTGATGATATAAACCTATAATATAAATTTCATAATAATCTGGCAAGAATTATACACATGAGAGTGCTAACAATGCAATTTTCCATATAAATCAACATTTCCAAGGGGCATAACTCTTTTAAAAATAATTGATCGGCACTGATTTTCGAACTCATCAAAAACATTGATGATATAAACCTATAATATAAATTTCATAAAAATCTGGCAAGAATTGTAAACATAAGAGCGCTCATTAGGCAATTTTCCATATAATTAATATTTTCAAGGGCATAACTCTTTTAAAAATACTTGATCGGCATTGATTTTCGAACTCATTAAAGACATTGCTGATATAAACCTACGATATAAGTTTCATAAAATTCTGGCAAGAATTGTACTCAGGAGAGTGCTTACGATGCAATTTTCCATATAATCAAAATTTCCAAGGCAATTTTCCATATAATTAATATTTACAAGGGGCATAACTCTATTAAAAGTAATTGATCTGCACTGATTTTCGAACTCATCCAAGACATTGCTAATATAAACCTATGATATAAGTTTCATAAAAATCTGGCAAGAATTGTACAAATGAGAGCGCTAATGATGCAATTTTCCATATAATTAATGTTTCTAAGGGGCATAACTCTTTTAAAAATAATAGATCGACACTGATTTTTGAACTCGTTCAAGACATTGCTAATATAAGCCTATTATATAAGTTTCATAAAACTCTGGCAAGAACTGTACACATGAGAGCGCTAACGATGCAATTTTCCATATAATTAATGTTTCCAAGGGCTATAACTCTTTTAAAAATAATTGATCTGCACTGATTTTCAAATTCGTTCAAGACATTGCTGATATAAACCTATGATATAAGTTTCATATGATCCTGCAAGAACTGTACACCTGAGAGTGCTAACAAGACCGGACGTCCGGACGTCTGTTATTTCTATGTCCCCCGCAACGCGTTATGCGGGGAACAATAAAAGGCTACCAATAAACTGCTAACTGAACATGTAATTACAATAATTGTTATTATTATACGATTATATCGAGCTCCAAGTCTCAGAATAAGAACAAATATGTAAGTATATGAATCCAAGACAAAAGTCTAATAATTGTACTAGGCACTAATATTTGCTAACATCTGTTATCTAACAGACCCATTAATATCTGAGTGTTCAGCTTCCGTTAGTTTTTTAATTCATGTTCACAAAGCCACCATTATTTAATGCACCTGTTAACATCTCCATTAAACTAAGATATATATCATAAATACTGTTTGTCATGAAAGATTTTAAATATTTTAACTTCTTTTAAAGTATATATTTTGGAAAGTATTGACATAAAATTCTTAATTTGCATTACAATTGACAATTTTTCCAGTTTCCTGTTTTCAGATATTTCATGATAAATATCTTAGTTTTTGACTCAACATAGTGGTTTCTGGTCATTCAATTTTGTCAGTTTCCTTTTAATCTTCAAGTAGAGTTACCTTTTTCTGATTGTTTAGGGTTTCCTATTTTCAGAGAATTTATGATAAAATCTTAGATTTTGCCTAAAAACACAGATTTCTGATCATGAAATTTTTGTCAGTGTCCTTACAAAATCCTGTTTGTGATGTTTAAAATAGAATTATATTGTAACAAAGATATTGCTCCATTATTAACATATATATTTAAACTTCCCCGTTTTCACTGATTTTAACCCCAAATTATCAATTTCCACTATTATGAACTTGGTAGACTTTCAATTTAACATCCAATATGATGACATACAAGAACAATCATGTATCTGTTGCAATTTTATTGATCTTTAATATTAATTTCCCAAGAAGATTCCTCTTTACCAATTAAAGATAAAAAGCTAAATTATGAATCATGTAAAAAAAAAATTTCATCACACTATGTTTTGAATATACTAGTTTTTCATGACAATAATCATCTTTAATTACATTTTTAGGTATGGGACTCCCTTTCCCAATTACAAATCCAGGATCATTGCAGACTGCATTTGAGTTCTATCCTGATAACATTTATATATATAACATTACAGAGACAATTTTAAACATCACTATTGCATGGAACAAATTAAAAACAAATCTGCATTCTAATAAATTTGCATGGTATAAAACTGTAATAACTCAGGCATATTTAATACAACAGCTAAATCTGTTCCCACGTGAGACTACAATAAACACTGCAGTAATACAACTGCTTCTAATACAACATCAATATATATATACCAAAATGATTAGAAAATCTATAAATCTGTCATAGATTTATCAGATTACAGGAAGTTCTGGCTCCTAGTGATTTTATAACTTTTGTCATTACTTCAATGTACTTGTCAAATTACAAAAAGAAAATGTTCATCTGCAAGGATTTACTTTTCCGCTTTAGTTTTATTTTCAATGGCATTATTTTAAAATGATGTTTTTGTAAATATATATAAACTTTTAATGTAAAGATTTTTCTCAATTTAAAAAAATAATTCTATTGTAATCAAATTTAAATATGATACCAAAAATAAAGTAAAATGATAACATTTAAATAGAAATACAATAAAGCTTCCTTTACCCCAGGAGAACATTTGCTTGGGGTAATACATTATATTAGAGAGCCTGGCACTCTGAGATCATAATTTTAGAAAGAGACATTTTACAATCAAATTAAAAAGGTTTTTAACTAAATTCTAGGTAGAGTCTTAAACATTTCAAGACTACACCAAAGCATGAATCAAATTTGACCTGTTGTAAATTAAAAGGCATCATTTGTGTTTATTCGAATTCCCTGAACTACAAATTAAGTTAAGTTGATATATCAAGAATTTACAAATTAAATTTGAGAGTCTAAGGTAATACTGAATAATCCAGAACCCACTGTTGGTCACATCAGACACCAAAAGGTTATTATGTTCTTTGAAAGATGCCTCTGTACCAAGTCATGAATATGACAGTTGTTTTTCACTCATTCTGTTGGTTGATAACATTTGATTTTATCAGTTTATATGGACTTCCCCTTTTTGAATACATATTAGAGTTTGGTATTTTTGCTATTTTTTCGGTAAAGTGATAAATTAAATGGTGGACTCAATGACAGTATTGATCTAGTTATAGACTGGTTGAGAAAGTTTACTTGGCTTTGGGAGACATAAATGACAATCGGACCATTTAATTCTTTTGGCCTGAAAAAGAGATTCTATGAATTTATCTGGCATCAAAATTAAATCATGGATGAGAATATGCATGGTATTTACTTTGTCTATTGGTATGGAGAAAAATTAAAATAATTTTATCTCACAAGATTAAGGCATGGAATTAAGTGTGTATGCATATGCTTAATTAATGCATAGGCAAGGAAAAACAAGCCAGTTCCATTAAGATTTCCCTTGCTAGTAAGTCTATTAAAGTAGAGAATTTAGTTTACTACTTGGCCTAACCAGTTTGGTGTTCTCAATGTTGTTTTCTCTTGATCTTCTACAATGATTACAAGGTTCAATATTCTCATCCCTAGACAAGAATGTACATTTTGTGTTTCTGGCCTAACAAAGATTTGACTGTAGTATTGGCTAGGTTTAGAATGTACGTTTTGTGTTTCTGGACTAACAAAGATTTGACTGTAGTATTGGCTAGGTTTAGAATGCACATTTTGTGTTTCTGGCCTAACAAAGATTTCACTGTAGTATTGGCTAGGTTTAGAATGTACATTTTGTGTTTCTGGCCTAACAAAGATTTGACTGTAGTATTGGCTAGGTTTAGAATGTACGTTTTGTGTTTCTGGACTAACAAAGATTTGACTGTAGTATTGGCTAGGTTTAGAATGCACATTTTGTGTTTCTGGCCTAACAAAGATTTCACTGTAGTATTGGCTAGGTTTAGAATGTACATTTTGTGTTTCTGGCCTAACAAAGATTTGACTGTAGTATGGGCTAGATTTAGAATATACATTTTGTGTTTCTGGCCTCACAAAGATTTGACTGTAGTATGGGCTAGATTTAGAATATACATTTTGTGTTTCTGGCCTCACAAAGATTTGACTGTAGTATTGGCTAGATTTAGAATATACATTTTGTGTTTCTGGTCTAACAAAGATTTGACTGTAAAGTATTGATTACATCATTTTTTATAACACTAATAAAATATCATGTCCCTGATTTTCTATCATTAATTCAGGCTAATAGTTTTGTCAATAACAATTTTATAAATGAACTATTTGACATTACTTTTATGTTTAACTTAGGACAATTAAATGCTGAAGTCATCACTTTTGTGATAATTCAATCATTCAATGCAATGGTCTGCCCATACTCCTATTCATAAAGCTAATTCAATTGTCCTTTGTATAAATAAACGTGAATGTGGTGTATACAACATTAAAACAGCAACCCATCAAAAACATGAAAAAATCAAAAGACATCTGGAGGTCAACTTACAGACCCAAAAATAGACAGGTGTCTATACAATATATCAAGCTCTAAACTGAACATCAGTCTAGAAACAAAATTAATGTTTAAATTAACTTCTTCTTCTCAGGAATATCAATAATTTTGACATCTAAATCAAATTTCCTAAATGACATAAACCATTCAGATAAAAGTAAAGACAACCACTTACAATGTTTCTGATTTGGAACAATTACATTAGGTTGCACACAATTAGTTTTTCTATAGCTCAATTATCTTCCTCATTTAACATTTAAGGAAAGAAATTAATTAAGACTCAAATTAAAATACCATATTAAAATACAGTTATAAATTGATTATTAAACAGAGAAATCATTGCTAAAACAAAGATCACTCTGACTGATAAAAATACCTTTATATTTTTATCAATAAAAAGATGAATACTGTAGTTCAGATACACTAGCAATTCCAAATGACAGAGGTTAGAAAAGTTAACCTTATAATATTGATTCAGGCAGGTAATGTTTTTTTGGTCTTCACAAGAAAGATTTATTTTGTTTTTATGCTTCACCCATTTATTATAAGAATATTAATTAGATAAAGTTCATTTTAGGAAAACAATTCCTTTGAATCAGATTAAGGATGTTCGCTCCTCTTGTTTTTGAATTTTTGCTAGATATTCGGAATCCTTTGGTTTTATCCATGTAGTTCCATTTAAAAATTTTCCGCGCTAACCCCTACTTTTCTTTTCATAATTTTATTACATATTGTTTAAAAAGCTATATTTGAAAATCTTATAAACTCCTTGTTATTTTTTCATAGCTTTTAAAAGAAAAAAGGTGCCAATTTTAATTGTATGAAAAATCTAGCGAGAATTTCTTCCCGCCAAATTTTCAATGGCTTATATCTTGAAAACAAGCACACAGACCCTTAATTTTTTTCTGCTTTTCTAGTTCCTCTATTTATATACTATCAATTTCTAACAGTCTTTTAAAAAGCTTGTTATTTTGAAACAGAGTAGCGAACATCCTTAACTGCCATTATATTTGTCATAATTTGTCATTTCTGAGACAATTGTTATATATGATACATATACAATCAATTCCCAGGACAGTCCGACACAAAACTTTGGATACTGATAAAACCTTACACCAGATGGTCATGTCTGTAATGGTAAAAGAACAAGATAGGTTAATTGTATTAAGCAAAAATAGATTAACAGAGAAATTTATCCTTTCTGGACATTTCTGCTCACCAAATGTTGGAGTGTATTTAGGTATTTATGATGTTGTTTTTGAGAATAACATATTTTTTCAAATCCCTAAAAATTAAAGACCACATGGACTGGCTACTTACCAACTTGTCCTGCCTTGACTTCTAGAGGGAATTCTTTACCAAGCTGTAAAAGAGAGGAAACAGATACCAAACGGATAGTCATATTCATTATAAAAATCAAATAATAAATAAATAATTGTGATATTGGTAATAAAACAAAGGTGATAAGTACTGCTAAAACCTTCATATACTTAATTCTAATATATAAGTACTTAATATTATGTTTTTTCATCAATTTCAGAAAAGAAACAATCATACCTTTAAGGGCAGACTTTTTCAGATTTTCAAAATCCAAGGAATAAATCAGTAAATTCTTAAACAGACCAATATTGTCTCTTGACCTGCATTCTACATCACTTAAGGTGGAACATTGGTATATATTTCTTCATATAGAATTTCTTATACTTTGCCAGAATGTAGATTTTTCCATACTTTTTTCAAAAATATAATAAAAACTATGAGTCATCTTTATATTTTTCAAGCTACAAGTCGTGCAAAATCCCCAAATTTGCATAGATTGTTCATTAAAAAACACTTTTTTGTGAATAAAAAGAAATCTATGAGATAGAATTTTGAAATAAAATATGAGAAGATAGGTTTTAAAATATGCTTTAAGAAAATAAAAAGAAAAAATGGTGTCACCGACCTTGTTTTCTTGCTACAAGTAAAAATTGAAAATTTCTCTTTCATTCCTTTATAAAAATTTTACTATTTGAGTTATCTCCCTTAAATGGTGAAGTTGAAAAATTGCATCGAACAAAAAAAAAATAATTCAGTATTAGCTAAAAGAATTCAAATAATGCAATAAATCACTTATTTCTCTTTATCTAAACTTACAGACTTACACATTAATCAATGTTAATTGACGATATGACTAAAGTATTTGCAGATTAAGGCAAAGAACTAGACCTATTGTGAACTATTATTCTACAATCCAAAATTTCAGTATATACAGTTAATCTACCTTAACATTCACATCAGATTCAATCTCAATCCAGTCACGTCTCAGTCATTACAGCTGAACGGACGTGCTGGGTCAGCTCTCCTTACCCGCTATCTTCGATGAGGGTTTACTTTAGATGGATCAACGACTTACTACTTAAGATGACAGAAACCAATCCAACGCTGTACAGTAAACGTTTGTACTGTGCGTAAATTCCAGCGTCAACATGCACTCCAAAACCCATTGTGGATGGGGGAGTGTTATGCCGACTGACGTCCGAGGGCTGTATCCGAGGTGTTAGATGATGGACCTTCATTTCACTGTCTCACGACTTTGGTCCTGGTAATGCTTCCTGTCATCTTTATTACTACGTCCGAGACTCATCTACCAGTACTCCATCATCGAGGTTAGCGGGCTGCCAAGCTGACCAATCTGGCCCTGAAAGCAGCCGTTGTGAAGAAATAACACCAAAATAGTAAACAAAAGAAACCAAAACAACTCACTAAACCAAGATGGCGGCCTACCAAAATGGCGTCCTCCACCTGTTCCTGACCGATGGCACAAAATTATTTAAACGCTCACCAAACGCCTTCAGGCACCGAGCCGACCGTGCGAGGCTTAACAGCCAGTCAAGGTCGTTAAACACCCCAGTAGTAGTAATCTACCTTAAAACCACCTTCACTGTCATAACGACTGGAAAAGTGTAAGAGGTTTCAAAACAATCAAAATGCTTGAATAAGGTGATTGATTCCCTGGCAAAATTCTCAGACTTAAGTGTTTTTATCTTTATAGCACTGAAACCAGGTATAACTTATTATCCCAAGATTTGTAAATTGTGTTTATATAAAAGGTCAACATCTTAAATCTGTGTGCAATCATTTACTGTGCAAAGTTTGAAAACTGTTGATAGAAACCTGTTTAAGTAAGGGATGACAAAAACAATGTACCCTCCCAAGTATTTCCAACGGAATGACGAACAGAATAATAGACAAAGTAGACTGGTTATTAGACCTGTTCTTACCTCTGGCAATGTAGGAACTAATCAAATTCAAACACCAAGTGGATTCAAAATTATACTTTTACAGATCTATCTATCATATGAGAAAAGTATAGGATAGGATATTATGCAATGTTTATCGACAATTAAACTTTGGAGTCATGTAAATATAGTTTTCATTTAATATTACTTCAATCTGTAGAATATATGTTCAATATTTTGGGCATGTTTTACATTATATCACATCCTGTTATCATATTCACATATATATCTCAATCATCTAATAAATTAGTCCATTTGAAAAATATACCTATGCAATGTTCAAAAGAACTGTGTTGGTTGTAAACTAGAGGCTCTAAAGAGCCTGTGTCGCTCACCTTGGTCTATGTGCATATTAAACAAAGGACACAGATGGATTCATGACAAAATTGTGTTTTGGTGATGGTGATGTGTTTGTAGATCTTACTTTACTGAACATTCTTGATGCTTCCAATTATCTCTATCTATAATGAACTTGGCCCAGTAGTTACAGTGGAAAATATTTTGTAAAATTTACAAAATTTACAAAATTTATGAAAATTGTAAAAATGACTATAAAGGGCAATAACTCCTTCAGGGGTCAATTGACAATTTTGGTCATGTTGACTTATTTGTAGATCTTACTTTGCTGTACATTATTGCTGTTTACAGTTTATCTCTATCTATAATAATATTCAAGATAATAACCAAAAGCTGCAAAATTTTCTTAAAATTACTAATTCAGGGCAGCAACCCAACAACGTGTTGCCTGATTGGTCTGAAAATTTAAGGGCAGATAGATCTTGACCTAATGAACAATTTTATCCCGTCAGATTTGCTCTAAATGCTTTGGTTTCAGAGATATGAGCCAAAACTGCATTTTACCCTATGTACTATTTTTAACCATGTCGGCCATCTTGGTTCATGGCGGGTCATCGGACACATTTTTAAACTAGATACCCTAATGATGATTGTGGACAAGTTTGGTTAATTTTGTCTTAGTAGTTTCAGAGGAGAAAATTTTGTAAAGATTACAAAATTTACAAAAATGGTTAAAATTGACTATAAAGGGCAATAACTCCTTAAGGGTCAACTGACCATTTTGGTCAAGTTGACTTATTTGTAGATCTTACTTTGCTGAACATTATTGCTGTTTACAGTTTATCTCTATCTATAATAATATTCAAGATAATAACCAA
Organism: Mytilus coruscus; assembly: GCA_017311375.1. Taxonomy (NCBI): domain Eukaryota; kingdom Metazoa; phylum Mollusca; class Bivalvia; order Mytilida; family Mytilidae; genus Mytilus; species Mytilus coruscus. Next base: position 3,236,671 of record CM029603.1, read on the forward strand.
AAGCTTCAAAATTTTCTTAAAATTACCAATTTAGTGGCAGCAACCCAACAACAGGTTCTCCGATTCATCTGAAAATTTCAGGGCAGATAGATCTTGACCTAATAAACAATTTTACCCCATGTCAGATATGCTCTAAATGCTTTGGTTTCAGAGTTATAAGCCAAAATATACATTTTACCCTATGTTCTATTTTTAGCCATGGCGGCCATCTTGGTTGGTTTGGCAGGTCACGGACACAATTTTTAAACTAGATACCCCAATGATGATTGTGGCCAAGTTTGGTTAAATTTGGCCCAGTAGTTTCAGAGGAGAAGATTTTGTAAAGATTACAAAATTTACAAAAATGGTTAAAATTGACTATAAAGGGCAATAACTCCTTAAGGGTCAACTGACCATTTTGGTCAAGTTGACTTATTTGTAGATCTTACTTTGCTGAACATTATTGCTGTTTACATTTTATCTCTATCTATAATAATATTCAAGATAATAACCAAAAGCTTCAAAATTTTCTTAAAATTACCAATTTAGTGGCAGCAACCCAACAGGTTCTCCGATTCATCTGAAAATTTCAGGGCAGATAGATCTTGACCTAATAAACAATTTTACCCCATGTCAGATTTGCTCTAAATGCTTTGGTTTCAGAATTATAAGCCAAAATATACATTTTACCCTATGTTCTATTTTTAGCCATGGCGGCCATCTTGGTTGGTTTGGCAGGTCACGGACACAATTTTAAACTAGATACCCCAATGATGATTGTGGCCAAGTTTGGTTAAATTTGGCCCAGTAGTTTCAGAGGAGAAGATTTTGTAAAGATTACAAAATTTACAAAAATGGTTAAAATTGACTATAAAGGGCAATAACTCCTTAAGGGGTCAACTGACCATTTTGGTCAAGTTGACTTATTTGTAGATCTTACTTTGCTGAACATTATTGCTGTTTACAGTTTATCTCTATCTATAATAATATTCAAGATAATAACCAAAAGCTTCAAAATTTTCTTAAAATTACCAATTTAGTGGCAGCAACCCAACAACAGGTTCTCCGATTCATCTGAAAATTTCAGGGCAGATAGATCTTGACCTAATAAACAATTTTACCCCATGTCAGATTTGCTCTAAATGCTTTGGTTTCAGAGTTATAAGCCAAAATATACATTTTACCCTATGTTCTATTTTTAGCCATGGTGGCCATCTTGGTTGGTTTGGCAGGTCACCGGACACAATTTTAAACTAGATACCCCAATGATGATTGTGGCCAAGTTTGGTTAAATTTGGCCCAGTAGTTTCAGAGGAGAAGATTTTGTAAAGATTACAAAATTTACAAAAATGGTTAAAATTGACTATAAAGGGCAATAACTCCTTAAGGGGTCAACTGACCATTTTGGTCAAGTTGACTTATTTGTAGATCTTACTTTGCTGAACATTATTGCTGTTTACAGTTTATCTCTATCTATAATAATATTCAAGATAATAACCAAAAGCTTCAAAATTTTCTTAAAATTACCAATTTAGTGGCAGCAACCCAACAACAGGTTCTCCGATTCATCTGAAAATTTCAGGGCAGATAGATCTTGACCTAATAAACAATTTTACCCCATGTCAGATTTGCTCTAAATGCTTTGGTTTCAGAGTTATAAGCCAAAATATACATTTTACCCTATGTTCTATTTTTAGCCATGGCGGCCATCTTGGTTGGTTTGGCAGGTCATCGGACACAATTTTTAAACTAGATACCCAAATGATGATTGTGGCCAAGTTTGGTTAAATTTGGCCCAGTAGTTTCAGAGGAGAAGATTTTGTAAAGTTAACGACGACGGACTGACGACGGACGACGGACGTAAGTGATGAGAAAAGCTCACTTGGCCCTTCGGCCAGGTGAGCTAAAAAGAAAGATGTTTTTTCTGAGGAATCATCTTAATTTTTATCAATTAAATACTACAATACCTGTAAAGTCAGCAGTTCAACCTGAAAAAGACAACAATCATAAAATAAATTGATCAAAATAACAAATTCAATTTTTCCAAATGATATACAAAATATAAATGAAAACTATGTACTTTGGATTCATGTATTTTTCATGGGTACCAATTTTCATGGATAGAGGAAAAATTGTATTTTCATGGATATTTGATTTTGTGGTTTTGCAAAAGTTTGCATACAAGTCTAAGGAAATTTATACTTCTTCGAACATTGAAATTTGAAATTTGTGGTTCACTTATACTCATGAAGTCCACGAACATTGGTATCCCACTAATATAAACAAACCCACAGTACTCTAATACAAAGAGTATAATCCCCTTCACCAATCAGGGAGGGATTCATTGATTTGGGAGTTGCTAATTGAAGATGCTGCTTGACAAGTAGACCTGAACGGGCCAATATTACTGTACTTTAATACAAGGTATAATCATAACCACATCATCAGATCACTGAATAGAAATTACAACCACAATTATCTTTGAAATCAAACATTTTTTCCAGTAATGCTTCACTGTCATTTCAACTTGTGCACTACTTTATCTGTTTCAATTTACCCAACTTCAAGATTCAATTAAGACTGATTTTATAGTGCTACCTCTCACATCTACCATTAAATTAAAGATCCTTTGAGGTAAATGAAAAACTTGATGACTTTGGATATTTATCAAAAATCATTATGATAAGCAACAGATCAAGCCAAGATTGATTCAAGTGGCAGATTGATTTCAGACGATACAATAACAAATTGATCTACATTTGACCTGTTATTACTGTCCAATAAACATATTTACACTTTTGGTATCTAGCTGAATTTTGTCTCCTTTTGACCTTAGATCTGTCTCTGAATAACCTTCTGACGTCAAGCAACAATCACTTTTTAATTATGACGTCAAATTTTTAAATTGTGATGTCAGATTTTACGGGAACTTGTGTGATTTTAGGTAATGGTGGACAAATTTGCCTAAGAGTGTAAATACGACTATTAATTTATAAAGTTATCACTTTCAGCCTTAGAACATCTGTTGGGTTTCTGGACCTGAATTAACAAGAGTCAAAGAAAACCATTTCTGAGTTTCTGTATAGGATTATCTGTGTGCCAATATTAAGTGGAATGTTGAAAGTCCAAGAATCAATAAGTCTCAATACCTTCAGTCAATAGATAGCTTTGTCAACAGGATTTATATCCGTTGCCTGAGAAATGATCAGGAAAGCATGATAACTCAATCTTTACAAATACACTTTATGTACTGAAGTAATTACAGAAAACCATATCAATATTTCATCTGATGTTCTGAAGGAATTTTCATAACAGACAATAAAAGACAGTAAAATGCACAATCAAGTAATCTGTAATTTGTTTTCATATAGATCTTTTAAGTCAATAAGTTAGTATGTTACCAATTATGTGACTATTCATAATCTTATTAAGTCTGTAAGACAATGTTCAACTAAGTAAGTCTTTAAGACAATGTTTAACTTAGTTCTTCTGTAAGGCCATTAGTCATCTTAGTGAGTCCATAAGGCCAACTCATCTTAGTAAGTCCATAAGACCAAGTCATCTTAGTGAGTCCATAAGACCAAGTCATCTTAGTGAGACAATAAGGCCAACTCATCTTAGTGAGTCCATAAGACCAAGTCATCTTAGTGCGTCCATAAGACCAAGTCATCTTAGTGACTTCATAAGACCAAGTCATCTTTGTGCCTTGATAAGACCAAGTCATCCTAGTGAGTCCATAAGACCAAGTCATCTTAGTGACTCCATAAGACCCAGTCATCTTAGTGACTTGATAAGACCAAGTCATCTTTGTGACTTGATAAGACCAAGTCATCTTAGTGAGTCCATGAGACCAAGTCATCTTACTGAGACAATAAGGCCAAGTCATCTTAGTGAGTCCATAAGACCGAGTTATCTTAACGATTCCAAAAGACCAGTCATCATATAAATCCAAGTCATCTTAATGAGTCTGTAAGGTCAAGTCATTTTATGAGTCTGTAAGGTCAAGTCATCTTGATTAGTCTGTGGAGCCAAGTCATCTTAATGAATCTGTTAGGCCTAGCCATCTTAATAAGTCTGTCTAAGAACTGTCAGTATATCTGTATGACAAAGTAATATTTCTAGTGTGTTCATGTACATCATATTAAGTCTTTTGTCCACACCATCTTATAATTAGTAACAGCTTAAGTCATCTAAGTCATTCACTTTATGCAAGTTATATAACATGATCTTAGTAAGTCTATACATATAGAAAATAAACATTATGTAAGCAAAATATCCGTCTTTACATTTTTTTCAATAAGTCGTTAGAACATTTCCGTATACCAGACTAAGTAATCTGTGTAAGTAAATAATTCAGCAAACCTAATACTGAGAACAATTTTGTTGTTAAATTTAACACTCCTATTTCTAACAATACAATTAGAGTCCAACATGCAACTTGACAATATATCAAATGTAATTATTGACAGACTCTTCATTTCATTATATAATCATTACAATTATAGTTTTTTCCAAGATGGAATACTAGAGACTTCAAGTAACCTGAATTTCTCAACTTGTAATCCTCCAGAGAAATTTGTTATCAGTAACATGGTGTTACATTCAGGCCAAGTTTACTTTTATTTGATATAATGTTTAAAAGGAGATGGGATTTTTCCTTGCAAAAATAGTTCCAATATGTCTATTATCATTTATTAATAAGCACTTTTTGACATATGACCCCATGGCTTAGGAAGAATTCAAAAAACGTTTATAAGACTGAATTATAATAATTTTTCCCAAAGCTGTCAGAAATAACTTTGAAAAATGCCATTATGCTAAGTCAAATGATATATTTTAAACTTTTACAAGTACTGGTAACTTATCCCAGCATTGTTACTTGTTGCTTTAAGTATGAAATAATCCATGGATAGTAATTGATAAAATGTATTTGTTAATCTATAAACAAAAAAGACATTTGATAAATGTATGCTTCGGACTGATTTTATTAAAAATATATATTTATCAAGTAATTTTCAAATAGGGTTTTGATAAAATTTTAATTTAACAGACTGGTTTTTATAAAAAACAAAATGAATAAAAAATCTACTACTGTGAAATGAGTTCATTAAAGTGCTTCATTTCTTGAATCAAGTTATCATGTAGTGTAATAGCATTTGTTTTGTTTATCTTTGTGTATGTATAAATATATCATGTAGATGTAGAAGGCCATGGGGTGAATTAACCATTTTGTTATCTGTGTTACATTCTGAAAATAAAGAATTTATTATTATCATGTCCAGTAAAAATGACAAAATACACTTTTGTTATTAGGTTTTTATCAGATTTTCTGTGCTAAGTGTTTTTACTTTTCACGAATGACCAGGACAGGAATCATGTATTTAATAAATTTTGACCTCTCATAATTATTTACAGGAAACACTATATCTAGGAACTAACTTAGATAATTTTAAATCAATACATCAGTACTAAATTATAAAACTCTGGCTTTTAAATCAAAATTTTATATGAGAGTTTACTTTAAATGATATTGAAATAATCAATTGTACCGCTGTCATTAATAATATCAACAATCATGATAATCATACGATTGAGTTTGTCAATAAACAATTAAAAATCAATGAAATACTACTGGGAAGATATATATAACAATTGTGTGGGATGTACAAGGATGAAGTCAAGGTTTTATACTCATTTAAATAATTGAGAGCCACCCCCCTTTTTATGACCGCTCATTTAAAGGAAATACCTGTTTATCACCCACTCAATTAAAGAAAATTCTAGTATATTCTCAAGATTACCTGTCTACGGTAAATTATGCAATGAACATTCTCAGGTAGTGTTTCAAATGTAAAGTTTCATCAATAGTTTAGGAAGAGTTGCAATTACAATACACATTGACATACAGATGGATGGACAGAACGATTCCCAAATAGCCCCCAAATAATTTGTTTACCGGGGTATAATTCATTTTTATCAAGCCTACATTCCGTGCAAAAGGTTTTACATTTTATTTAAAAGAAAACAAATCAAAGATGAAACACCTGCTCCAAGAACTACTGGTACCTACGGTAATTCAAATTTGTTTTTTCTGCTCCATTCCAGAAATTCATTTAACATATAAATCACCAGTTATAATGATGTTCATTCCTTATAAAATTCATTTCAAGAATAAATAAAAAAAACATGCAAGGCATGTTAAGACACATTCTTCATTTTACATCCTGGTACTACTGATGGCAGTTGATGCAGTTGTCTGTATATATATACAATGACAAATGACTTTTATAAATGCTCAAGAGTACTTCATTATCAGGATAATTTGTAACATAAAATCAATTGTTTTCTACAGAGTCATCAAATCTTATATTCGTCTGAAAAGAGTGAGTTTTGAAGTTTATTTATCTGAAACAGTGATGATTTTCGATGTTTGATTTATTATGATATAGTTAACGTTCTTATCTTCCCCAAAATATATAAATTTAAAATGTTTTATAATGTACAAAAAATATAAAGGGAATTACAAAAATATTTAACATCTACTGCAAACTTCACCAATTACCTAGAGCAAACTTGTCAATAAAGAAAACACACAACAAGTATCATATTTACTATTTAGCCATACATGGTAAAGACACACAAAAAAATTACGCTGACCATCAAAAGTAATGCAACAATGGATATTATTTCACTCGACATCTCCCGAATCAAAAATGTCAAGATTGAACATTCTATTGTTCAAATAGGGTTAAAAAATAGCAGCAAGATTGAAGGAAAAGGGGTAGACAGGACTAAACACAAAACCAAGTATCCATGAAAATAACTTGGTTTAAAGTACAATGTATTTACCGTCTTTTGGTATGTATAGTGTGCACATTTATACCCTGGGTCATGTTTCTTGTAAGAGGGGTGCGCGTTATACATGCCTACAGACATTTTTTCTTAGTCTTTTTTCAGGTCCAAACTCCGACAAAGAAATTTCCAGGAGAAGTGAAGAGTACAGAATATTTTTGCTAAAACCTCGATTGTTTTTATGTTTTACATGTTATATTTGTAATATGTATCTTATTGTTCTTGATTTGTCATGTTTTATTCAAATAAAATACATTTTATATCTCTGTAGTTATGTTTATCGTGTAAATTTGTCCATCTGTTTGCAATCCGGAAATTTGCCATGTCTTAATAAAGACACAATAAAGCTTTTGTTGTCGGTTAAATTAGCCTCTGTGTTCCTTGTTGTCATAACTTACTGTTTTTGTATGTGTTCATCATGGAGAGTAGAAGAAAAGTGTATGAAAATTGAATAAACCATGCTCATTTTGAAAAGATAAACCACCATTTTTTCTAATGTATCAGGTGATCGCCAGTCATGTGGGTCAGTCATGTGACTTGATATTGTAAAGTGATGATTTAGTCTATGAGAAGTTTATTTTTATAAATACGTTTCTACTTTGTAACTTTTAAACAACTGTTTAAAACCGTTCAAGAAATTATGATTGAAAACATGATAATCCCATAATTGTAACCTGAACGAATTTGATTAGGAACAAGGTGAACCTGTCACTGATTAGTTTTGACATCGATTAGACCCGTTGATTGAGGTGTGATAATCCGGATTAACAGCTAGAATCAACAAACAAAAAATAAAAATAATGAGATTTTAACAATTTATTACAGCACTAATGATGTTAATGATAATCATTTGACTGATTCGCAATTATGTTATTGTTTCAATCAGAACATTAATTTGGATATTTAATCTTGTCCTTGATACTCAAACAATTTATTAAATTTGGTTTTAAAAAAACAAACTTAAATGTAGATTTATCTAAATCTAATAAAATTCTTATTCATTTGTCAGAATATTTGCAATTTCATATTAATTACGTATTCTGTACGGAATTCTCTGACATCGGTTTTCATTTAAAAAAACTTCCTGTTTACCGATAGACTTCCTGTTTGCCGATTTTGGAGCTGTAACTTTTCCGAAAATATCTATGAGTCTTATACGAACAATAAACTTTTTTTCTCACGTTTCTTGGACCATAAAGGGGGTGATATTAATTAAGTATTCTGTACGGAATTCTCTGACATCGGTTTTCATTTAAAAAAACTTCCTGTTTACCGATAGACTTCCTGTTTGCCGATTTTGGAGCTGTAACTTTTCCGAAAATATCTATGAGTCTTATACGAACAATAAACTTTTTTTCTCACGTTTCTTGGACCATAAAGGGGGTGCGCACTATACACCCCAAAAGACCGTACCTTGGGTTTCCTTTCTGAATGTTTTAGAATAATAATACTGTCATGCCATACTCTATACTCATTTTAGAATACCAGTAGGCATTATATTTGTGATTGCAAGCGCTCATTTTCATTTCATATGCTTTACTCATTTTAGCATAGCAGAAGGCATTATATTTGTGATTGCAAGCGCTCATTTTCATTTCATATGCTTTACTCATTTTAGCATACCAGTAGGCATTATATTTGTCAATGCTAGCGTTCATGTCGTACTCTATGCTCATTTTAGCATACCAGTAGGCGTTATATTTGTCAATGCTAGCGCTCAGTTTCAAGAAGAAGAAGAAGATTGGGAGACTTAATTAGCAAAAACATGTCTTAATTTGTATAATGTTTTTTTATTACAATCAACCTAAGTATAATACTTACAATAGCTTCTGGTCTAAGACTAACATCTTTTAATTCTACTTTTCCTACAAAACATAAAAATGAAATATTAAGTACATCAAATGGTTTTCAGTACTTTGACTTTTAGGAGACAAACAGATGTCCAAGAAAATAGAACTATACCTTTAATATGAATGAAAAGAGACAGAAACCGAACACATACAAACATCATCTAAATGTAACAATTAGTCTTGAACAACAGTGTGGATACAATATGTCAAGATAATAAAATGACCAGGGGTCTAGGTCAAATACATCTAACTTAAAACTATCTAAGATTTGCCATCAATTTTTTTTTCAAAATAATGAACAGTAAGACCATTATCTTGAAACAAGCATTCTGAGAGTATTGCATGGCAATACATAGTCCCCTACCGGTTAAAAATTCATTGTACTGGAACAAAATGCTAACTTGATCTATAACTTGTCATGGTGTAAACTATATAACAAATATCAAGTCAATATCTTCAAGCATGACGAAAAAAAGTGTGGAAAACTTATTATTTAAGTGAATTTCTAAGTCCAAGGACCATAGCTCTGCACAAAATCATCAGAAAGGAAATTCAAACTTTATCTGTAACTTGTCATGATAAAACTATATACCAATTATCAAATCCATATCTTCAAGTGATGAAAAAAGTGAGGAAAACTGATTATTTGAGTGAATTTTTTAAGTCCAAGGTCCATTACTCTGCACAAAATCATCAGACCGGAACAAAATTTGAACTTTGTAACTTGTCATGATAAAACTATATACCAATTATCAAAACAATATCTTCAAGCATGACAAACTAGTAAAAATGCGAGCTACTGCTCACTGATGATACCCCCGCCCAAATACTTGACGGTAAAAAGGAAGCTGTTGAGTGATGAATCTGAAAACGCATCACACGATATAGCTGACTTATATAAACCCTGAATCCAAATTTCAGAAATCCTTATGGTGTAGTTCCTGAGAAAAATGCAACGAAAAATATTCATGGGACTGATGGATGGACGGATGGACAGACAGAGGTAAAACAGTATACCCCCCCTTTTTTAAAGCTGGGGTATAATAAAAGTGCGGAAAACTGATATGCCGGACTGACGGATGGACAGACAGACAAACAGAGTGCAAACCTAAAGTCCCCATCGACTTTGTCGGTAGGGGACTAATTATATACATGATTCAAATTACACTGTCACCATGGTGATAAACAGATGTTATATGACAAATTTGATGACCAATGGGCCTTTTTTTTACGTTCTCTTCTTAACAAAACTATTCTTTACTTGAACAATTAATTCTTCCGATGAATCATGATTATGAACACAAAAGTTTATCCCACCTGAAGAGTCTATATAAGGTGTTGGTTATGCACTGGTGACTGGTCTACATCCTTGTCCTTCAGTCTTTGTTGGATTGCTGACTTAATAGCAATCATAATGTATCAATAGCAAAGTCTATTAATTTTTGTAAGTACTGTTTGCATTTGTTAAAGATCTACAAATACTGTTGTACTTATCTCATAAAATAATTATTTTGTCCAAAATAAAATTATGTAAGTTACTATAATTATTTCTTATAGATCTATTATCAATAGATCATTTTCATGTTACCGACTTCTTGACTCAGGATTTTACAATTTTCAACAGATTTCCTTTTCTGTGGAAGGACATGTTGGTACTTGGTCAAGTAGGAGCAACTAAAAGAAGTAAAATCAAGCTTACTATCGCTGAAAACCTTCATTACAAACTTGATTTTTGCTACTTATAGATTGACGTATATATATTTATACCTTGTAAAAGACTGTATTCTATTTTATCTTTGTCATAATCCAAATATTTTCCTAAATATGTTTTAATGATCTCATCCAGTTTGTTCTTGATCATGCTGAAGTTAAAGGTCTCTTGACCTAATATATTAAGTTGTCAACATGGGTACTGAAAAATAAAATAAATATATATGATTATTTATACATACAATGAATATACATGATATAATTGGAAATTTCAGAATCTAATGGATAATAGGCAATTTCATTGTGTGAACCCTAAAATTAACTTTTAATTCACATTTTGGTTCAATTTCAAATTTTTAGGACCCTTTAGTCTTACTGTTGACCATTTTGTTTTCTATGTTATGTTAGAAACAATGTAATAATCAATTTGTTTTATTCTATGTCGGGTAATGTTGTTGTAGTACATTTTAAGTCTGGGCCTTGGTTCTGTATAATATCAATAACTATGTTGATGTAGCTAATTTTGTGTCATGTGAGACGTAATGTTGTTGTAACAGTCCTGTTGTTGTTGTAGTCATTAGTTTGATCTGTGTCATGTTAGTTACAATGTTGATGCTGTAGTCTAGTCATTATTTGAGTCTGTGTCATGTTAGTAACAATGTTGTTGTTGTAGTCTAGTCATTAGTTTATTCTGTGTCATGTTAGTTACAATGTTGTTGTTGTAGTCTAGTCATTAGTTTATTCTGTGTCATGTTAGTTACAATATTGTTGTTGTAGTCTAGTCATTAGTTTAGTCTGTGTCATGTTAGTGACAATGTTGTTCAGTGGTCTCGTTAGCCCAAAATAGAAGGGCGCCGCGCCCTGTGTGCCCTCATCCGCGCCCTTCTGCCCTGACGCCTTTTCCCAAAAAACCATTGTGCCGTTTTGGCAATGTACTGGTAAAATTGCTTTTTGTCTCATCGATTTCTAATCACAAAGTTAAATTACATATATGACACCTGATGATTGCCCCCGGTTAATCATGTCATTAAAATCAATTACAGTTGATTAGACATCAAAGGTGTTAATAACTAGGTAATTTAATTAAGACAATGTACCTTGTCAAATTGAATATAAATTGATGAATGTGTCAGCGAGTGTTTTAAGCTTGGGTCGGCATTTTCGATCTCCAAGTCCCAATGGAAGAGTGTAAAAATGAAGACTTTCATGACTTTAGTATAGAATTTAAGTCATCAAAATACAACTATGCCTTCACAGAAACGCCCTCCATCTCAACTTCATTGTAAACGTGTTGGAAATTAATTTTTGAATTTCCCCTGTTTTAGCTTATTACAAATTTGTGCTCCTAAAATATTAACTATCTTTGAAAATAGGAATAAAGTACCAATTAAATACAAAATTATATAAGAATGTAACCTCAAAGATTAAAACTGTCTTTGAACATACCAAAAAATATATTGCAATTCATTTTAATAATCATACTTTTATCAATCCATGTTCTATCTAGACATTGTCAATTTAGATTATAATCATATCTGGTGAAAGTTGTTAAGCTGTAATCCTACAAAATCGAGTTAGGACTAGCTTAACTATCATGACAAGTTAATTGGATGAAGTTATGCTAATTAATTCATTGTAGTCTAGTCATTAGTTTAGTCTGTGTCATGTTAGTTACAATGTTGATGCTGTAGTCTAGTCATTAGTTTAGTCTGTGTCATGTTAGTGACAATGTTGTTGTTGTAGTCTAGTCATTAGTTTAGTCTGTGTCATGTTAGTTACAATGTTGATGCTGTAGTCTAGTCATTAGTTTATTCTGTGTCATGTCAGTTACAATGTTGTTGTTGTAGTCTAGTCATAAGTTTAGTCTGTGTCTAGTCTTTAGTTTGTCCTGTGTCATGTTAGTTACAATGGTGTTGTTGTAGTCTAGTCATTAGTTTATTTTGCATCATGTTAGTAACAATGCAACAGTTGTTTTTGTAGTCTAGGCATAAGTTTATCCTGTGTCATGTTGGTTACAATTATGGTGTTGTAGTCTAGTCATCAGTTTATTCTGGGTCATGATAGATACAATGTTGTTTTTGTAGTCTAGTAGTTGGTTTATTCTGTTTCATGTTAGTTACAATTTTATTGTTGTAGTCTAGTCATTAGTTTAGTCTTAGTCATGTTAGATACAATGTTGCTGCTGTAGTCTAGTCATTAGTTTAGTCTGTGTCATGTTGGTTACAATGTTGTTGTTGTAGTCTAGACATAAGTTTAGTCTGTATCATGTTAGTTACAATGTTGTTGTTGTAGTCTAGTTAATGGTTATTCTGTGTCATGTTAGTTACAATGTTGTTGTTGTAGTCTAGTTAATGGTTATTCTGTGTCATGTTAGATACAATGGTGTTGCTTTTGTCTAGTCATTTATTTTTTCTGTGTCATGTTATATGTGTTCAAAGCAGTGTTGATGTCTTAATCTGTTCCTCAATTTATTTTGTCATATCAGAAACCTTCTTGTTAACCTTAATACACCAGAATTCACAAGCATATAAATAAACCTGTAAACAGGAGTATTATACATGTAAACTTTATAAAGATTGCATCTCATTATTTATAAACAAACATTGCATAAGTTACATGTTTGAAGTATTAAATGTTATCTAATTTTTATACAATTCACTGCAATTTATCTTTATAAACAAATTACTGCAATGTTATCTTTTATAAACACATTACTGTATATTTGTTATTTATGTGATTTATTTTATTCAATCAATAGATCGTTGCTTATCCAATTTAATTATTATGAAAAACAGAGATCTTCATCAAATAGGCACATTCTATTGATCTGTAACACAAAAGACAGATTTTATATAGAGGTTTATTCCACCTTCATGGAAAGAGTTTTAACACATCAATTCCATGTATACTCGATAATTAACAGTATAAATGTATGAAACGTTTGAACAGTGAAAAATCTTTGAATATGCAGGGAAATTCAAGAGGGGTCAAATTTTCACATTTCTTTGCTGCGAAAAACAGTGAAAATAATTAACACATGCGAAAAAAAAAAGTGATGTATGGTATATAACATTTCATAAAAATTTTTTTTTCGTGTACAGGTTACAAACAAACTACAAGTGCAAATGTATATATATTGTTGCAAATTAACCAACAATAAATTTTCTACACTCAAGTCATGCCTAACAAACAGTCAGCTGGGGTTTAACTTCTATGTACAAGTATTTTTTATATACTACAGCGTTCTCTCCACAAATTTCATATAGCATCCTGGTAAACAGGGAATTTTAAAATACCATTGATATCTTATTTCTAGAAATTATAGCATCACATCCATAACACAATCTATAACATAATAATCTCAGATAGCATCACATTCAAGCAATATAGCATCACATTCAAGCAATATAGCATCACATTTAGGCAAAATAGCATCACATTACCATGATGATAAAAGGCCCTGGGAGAACACTGTTAACTAGACACTGCTAAAAGATGTTATATATTTACTTGTATAATAAATTTGTCAGATTTAAATTTTCTTGTCAATGCTTGAATGATTCCCTTGCACTTCTTCAAAATTATACTTATGTGTAATTTTCTTACAACACTGGAATTCTCAATTTTTGGAAAGTCAAAACAATGCCTCAAACAAATTTTAAATGAAACACTTTATCATGTTAATTAATCTTTTTTATTAAGAGTTGAAACTATTATCTAAAAAACTTTCAAAAAATATAACTCTACTGCACATAGATGTTAAGTAACTGGCCTAGGCATTTTAAAATCCTGCCTTGAATATATAAATAGGCAGTTAAAAAAAATATATCTAAATGACTATGGGAGACAACTCTACCTCCAATATAAGCAACATGTACCAGTATATATAATTAAATTTTACATCATGTCTTACCACTGACTGTAAAAATAAGTTTCCAATCATGTGAAAAAGTTTGATTTATAACTTGTAATTGCGGATGCTCCCTAACTTAAGTCTGATCTAGGTCTTTATCTCCAGAGTTTTGACAAGGTGCATATAAATTCATCAGACATTTAATACTGATATGCCATTTATATCAAATACTAGTTACAGATAATCTGATTCAATGCATATATCCTCGTCTCATGGGTTTTCGTACTACTGTAAATTCAGAAATTATTGCTAAAAATGCGACAGGGTTATAATCGCAATAATTTAAACTCTCATTTTGAAATTTTTTATATGAATTAAGCAGGATTTTTGTCAATATCACAAAAATTAAAATCGCTTTTTAGTCTAAAATGACAAAATCGCAATAATAAATGCACACAATAATTTCTGAATTTACAGTATTAAGAATGCATTGTGACATCACAATTTCCACTGAAAAAGCATGCATAGTACGAATTCATATGACGTACGAAAACATATGATCTAACCATATTTGTATTCAAAATGAATTTTTCATAGCTGAACATTTGAAAATACACATTATATTTGGAAAGTAATATGTAATTTCCTTGAATGCTGCTCAACTGCTTGTAGAAAATATGGAAATTATAAAAGGCATGCAAATACATAGTTCAAAGTCTGACGAATTGCAAGTTGGATTACTTAATTAAATGGTTATGCACTTGGCCTGGGGTTACCTGTTTGATTTGACATTCCTATGCAAAAAAAAGAAGATTCAAAATTTACATTGACATGTTCATGATGTAGTGTTATATGTTTCTGAAGCTCCCAAATCTGGGGGTGGGGGTGATGAGTTTTTTGTAATGGGTTGTGGGTATTAGCAGCTGGAATAGGTCACTATTTCAAGTTTCATAATGTATGACAATGTTAAGAAACTTAATGATTAAATTAATATATGATAAGATTGTTGAATATCTCAAAAGTATCAATCTGAAATGTTTTGTATTTCTTAAAGATGCAAATTAATCAGTCATACTAAATAGACCACTTTTGAGTTTGTCCTTCACCGAAAAAAACTCGTCAATTATGCGCGCCTTTATGATGTCATTTACCAGATAGAGGGGATCGCCTGTATCCCTGCACTATTAACATTCATCAAGCGTCTTAGTGATCGTCATTGTGCAGAAAAAACTAAAAATAATGTTTGTTCTGTAGGTACTTAATCCCAATTCCCTAATGACATTAGTGCTAATTGTCAATTATGAGAATTCAATTTGCTGAATAATTCGTGCAATATAGCATTATAGTTTTCCAACCACTCGCACAACATGGGAACGGAAGTGACGATGCCCCTAAACGCATGAATGATGTTCACTAAAACCAAAGTTTTTGACGGAAATGCATCGAACTCGAAAGTTGTCTGTTGCATCAGATATTTGACAAGTTTTTGTTTTTACTCTCTATGAAATATGCTTTTTCTTATTGCAAAATTTACAATTACATTCAGGAAATGGTTGCATTTGGACACAGCTTTTTGCATTAAACAATTGCACAAGGCAATATTTGGCCACAATGCATGTATGTTAAGAAAAACATTTTGTAGGTATGCATAACCTGCCAACTTTTCAAAATCTCCATGGGGGATTTTAAGCGCAAGGGGACCTAATGCTCCTCTTATATTGTCATAAGTGTTTTTAATCTCCTACTATATTGTTTAAATGAGTATGTATGTGCTTAAATACTCTTTTTACTCATTTGAATGACTGTTTTGAGGTGTTCAGTTCATATAATAAAGAATTTCAAAATTTAGGTCAACTCCTCTCATGGGGGATATTCTCCATAAATCGGGATAGTTGGCAGGTCTGGGTATGACCATTACGGTTATCTGATACAATGCCATAATGATTAAATGTCTATTCAACATTTTAAGGGAAAAAATATGCACTGCAATCTGCATCACGCATGCATATATTGTTTTCCTCGTCTCAATTAATGTGCTGCAATATACATGTGCAACTGCAGCAAATAATTAAAATTGTTAATTAGTGTAAATCTTAAAAACTTAGAAATGTTTTTTTTCTTATTGCAAAATTTTGGCATCGTAGATGAATACAGCAACCCCGTCAACTGAGGTCTCTGTCAGTCTGGAAACCAAACAGACATTTATAATGATTTTATAGATTATGCAGAATGAGCCAAAACATATGGTGATTTTAAAATATTAACATTACCCTTTTATACTGTTACCTGCATAAACCTTAACGTTGATAAGGTGCTTCTTTTCATAACACTCAAAACGAAACCACACTTGTAATCATCTGCTAAATTTGACAGTCACGTGATAAATCGGAAATCAAGTTACGCCACCTATTGATTTATTTGCTGCTAGTGTGCAAGGTAAAGTCAATTTGTTATTGCTTTTATCTCATTATAAAACGATGCACCGCATTAAATGCTTTGATAACAAGGCCATATTTACACTAAATTTTTGAAGTTTCAATTCTAAAGATGAATCAATCTACTAAATAAGAGAAGTTTGTACATAACAGATTTGGGATGCAAAAATTAGGGGAAGCAACCGTGTAAACAAATGCACGTGTTTGATTGTTATCATGCATGTCTAATATTGTGTTATATGAAATGTTATCAAATATCAATCTTTACATTTTATTTCGTATGCAACTGATTTTGTAAGGTATATATAAGAACATTGAAATGCAAAGTGGGGTTTTTACAAATGGAAATTTTCCTGTTTAATTATAAAACTGGCCTTCTGCCAGGTAAATCATAAGATACTTAATACATGTAGTACAATTGATCTAAATAGGCACATTTTTTGTTTACTTGTGGTATGTCAAATGGAGATGACATAATCCTGAAAAATGTTATGTAATACATATATCTAAGAAAATTAACCTTTCTGCTTTTGATTATACATTGCATAATCATGTTTTAGAATCTGTTAAAGACAGTAAATAGCCTAACTACAATATATAATCTTGACTGGGGAACACATATAAATAATGTTACCTGCATGGCAAAAAAACCTTAGGTTTTCTTCGTAGAAATTTAAAAACTGCACACGTAAGGTTAAAAACCTTACGTACACATCACTTGTCCGTCCAGTCGTCGAATACTCTTCCCTGTTTGGGAACCGTACAAAAAACACCACATCACTCAGGTTGAGCAGATTTAGTGTGAAGCAGGCAGATTTGTCTTAACGATTATAAAGACAGAACACCGGGTGCAGTTTCAAACATGATAAATTCTTTGCAATGGGAAAGTTTACATAATAGAAGTAAAAAAGCTAGAAAAACAATGTTATATAAAATTAATTGGGGTCTTCTAAGTTCCAAAGGACAATTTAACAAAATCTGATAGACGTAGTAGGGGAAAAAAAATTTCCACAAATTGCAACCAACAAAAAAGTAACATGACTAATAAAGACTTCTATAAATATTCTTTTTATCCAAACACCATCTCTCAGTGTTCTCCCCAGGATTTTTGGATAGCACCAGGGTAACGCGTGTGGACAGCTTGGTGAAATGATTCATACAATCAGTCGTTTTGTGTCGCGTCACTTAGCTATATTTCTAGTTACTGCAGTTCTCTTGTTTTGTTTTAATACTGTGGTACTGTGTTATGTAGACATTGAGTCAGAAAATTATTGGTAGAAAAGAAGTAAATCAGTAAACAGTTTGTATACTTTAATATTTTTTAAAAATAAATAAAACAGGATTCATTACAAAATATTCATTTAAATTTAAAGTAATTTAATCTTTTATAAAATCCATGAGCAATAAAAATAAGATATCATTTAAAGTTAAAATGTTCAATTTAAAAAACTTTTAGTTTCTAAAAGAAAGTTGTTGTATGTGAAATGATTCTTGTCATAATTAAGGAGATATAACATTAACAAGCACAAATATTGTTTTATTATTTGAACCAGTTTCTATCTTAAATTGTAATAAAAGAAGTTTTCATAAATTTTTAAACATTTTGCCATAGATTTCATGTAAATATTAACCTTTCTTGTCTTTGGTGATAATCAAACATAGATACAGACTTAATACTGCACTGAAATCTAAGTCTTTATTTGTCATGATCCATTTAAAAAGATTTCCTAGATCTATAAATTTATCTTAGGTCTATAGATCTATAAGTAACCATATTCAATGTCAACAACAAAGTCTCCCTATTTTCCGCCTAAATGACAGGAAGTAGATATAAATAGATTTAACATGTGCTTATGGATAAAATTTGCTAGATTACTTCTATTATTCATTAAATATGGATATAGATATCCAGTTTGAAGGTTCAGTCATGCATTTTATTTATAAAATCGAATATATTGCAATTAATTGTAAATAAACTTGATTATTAAATGATATGAGCAAATAAGCCCTAATACAGATAAATCAGCATGTGCAATACTGAAAACGTTCCACTGTCGATATAAATCAAGAGTTAATATTGCTTTTCGAACAGGGCCAATACAGAAAAAAAGCCGTATTGGCCCATGGGCTAATACGGGACGTTCACTTCCGGTTTCAATTTTCTTACACCATATATCGTGGTATCGTTATGCATAAAAACATTTGTTTTATATTTTTTAACTTAAAATCATAAAATAAACAGGTTAAATGAGTGTTTTGTAACGTCTTAAAGTCTTGAAATGGAAAAAAACAGGGCCAATATGGAAAAAGCCGTATTAGCCCATGGGCGAATACAGGACGTTCACTTCCGGTTTTTAATTTTCTTACAATAATTTAATAAAAGTTATGAACTGGCTGTTTCTGTATTGGCCCTGTTATAGATTCTGGATCAGCTGTATTGGCCCTCGACTCATCGAGTCTCGGGTTCAATACAGCTAACCTCGAATCTATAACAGGGCCAATACAGAAACAGCCAGTTAATAACACTATTATATTCTACGTGAACTAACTGACACATGTAATATGAACAATGTTCGTCTGTTGACAGATACTATGATAGTTTGAAACCCGACTATCATGCAATAACTGTCATAATTTTGGCCACATGGTTTAATCAGACATATAATACTATAATATAAGAATTGAGAAATGTATAATTGTCATTTATACGTAAAGATCCAACTTTATTTTGTACAAAAAAGGTACCGGCGTGTGAATATCGGTTCCACACTGTTTGTGTACAAAGTCTATTTGCCGACTTTGTCACAGGTCAGCGCTTGGGTGGTGAGTGAAGCCATATAATAGTTATCTGTGATCATAAAGTTATGATCTCTTAATTAAAACACAAAAGAATCATGTAACAAGTGTTAATTACATGGATTAAATCCAATCAACACGGATAACCTCATGAGGTAAATCGATCACGTGGTGTAAACAATCTCGGTTGAACTGGTTTGAACTGGTCAAATTTCACCTGGAATTTTATACCACACGGAAAAGGTTTAATAAATCGTTTAAAACTTTACCGATTTACGCTCTTTTTACTGAAAATTTTAGCACCACGGTAAAAAAATATACATTGCGGTTAGACTGATACCACCACGGTAAAAAATTATACATCGCGGGCCCGCGGTCCGTTAAGGGCCTGAGGAGAACACTGTCTCTGACTCATGTGACTGGAATATCCACTCTAACATTTGAAGGACCCACACCAACTTATTTGTCGTTTGTTGATGTGGTTCATTAGTGTTTCTCGTTTCTCGTTTTTTATATAGATTAGACCGTTGGTTTTCCGTTTGAATGGTTTTACACTAGTAATTTTTGGGGCCCTTTATAGCTTACTGTTCGGTGTGAGCCAAGGCTCCGTGTTGAAGACCGTACTTTGACCTATAATGGTTTACTTTTATAAATTTTGACTTGGATGGAGAGTTGTCTCATTGGCACTCATACCACATCTTCTTATATCTATAAACCACCAAAGCCACTGTACATAATGTATATTTGTTATTTTACTTTATTGTTTATATATAATTATAGTACTGTAATTTTAATTAAGTCCATATGTACATCGCACACAAGTTCCGGAAGTTTTGCACTCCTACATGTACCTAGGAGTCTACTCCCGTATTCCAAAGAAGAAGAAGAATCCAAAACTAACATATCATTAGAAAAAATGTCAACAACAAAACACAAATTTTCGGAAACCTAGAAATAGTCACTACTTTAGCTGAGGAACTGTAGTTCTTAGGTCCTTGTGATATTTTTTGACAATTTGGGTCAGCAAATTGTAAAAAAAATATCATAAGAACCTAAGAGCTACGGTTCCACAGCTATTACTAACTTAAGAAATAATTCATGCAAACCATAGATTTGTTTTAAATTTTCACTTGGCCAGGGTTGTTTTATTCATATTTTATCTGGAGCATAAGCAAGGGATGAAATTCATGAATATAACGGCCCAGGCCATGTGAAAATAATAACTTATCTATGAGTTACATGAATTATTTCGCCTCGATAGAACAAATACACTATTTGAAAAGGCACTGGCTACAATTACACATAAAAGTAACAATAAGAAATAATTATTGTTACTTTTGAGAGTAATTGCCAAAATGTACTTCCAGACAGGGACCGGATTTCATCATGTTCATATGGAAATTGCAGGTAACAATAATATAATTTTTTATTGTTACCTGCAGTTATTCAGTTATTGTTACCTGTAAAAGGAGTAGGTTCAGTAAAACCCCTTTTTGGCCCCAAAATATAGCAGTTTTACAAAATTGTTAAAATATAAACTTTTATCAATTTATTGGAAAATAAAATACTTCTGCTACATAAATATGGGCTGTTTTTGACGATACAATACACATATATCAGGTACTAGCATCATTAAGTCATGCTAAA
Organism: Mytilus coruscus; assembly: GCA_017311375.1. Classification (NCBI taxonomy): domain Eukaryota; kingdom Metazoa; phylum Mollusca; class Bivalvia; order Mytilida; family Mytilidae; genus Mytilus; species Mytilus coruscus. The sequence goes on from CM029603.1 coordinate 3,257,793, forward strand.
TTACTGAAATCTTCACAATTTAAGCATTTGAGTTAAATTTTAGACGGTTTCCGTCTTAAATGGAAGTGGCCAAATTTGTGTTCATTCTTAATATTTAAATGCAAGTTGTATTTGATGATAATACATAACATATATAAAGGTTGAGAGTGAACACAGATGCAGCCACTTTCATTTTTGGCAAAAACCATCTGAAAAGTGACATATTATGGCATATTTGATAGATTTTCATATTTAAGCTTGAATTTGAGCGTCTGAAATGGCTAAATCATTTCAAATCTTTCACATCAACTAATTGAATAGACTGAAGTAGACACTTTAGTGTTTAAAAGGTGTCCATAATCTTTCATCAGATGAACCTGAAATTTGAGGCCAAAATCAGCCCTTACCAGGCCTACTCCTTTTACAGAAAATTTGCAAATTATATCTTTTTGAGTGTAGAATCTTGATACTTTGTACTGTCTTTGTGTCAGTACATGCTGTTTTACATATTTTAACAAAGTTATATGAACATGATGAATAGAAAATTATCTATTGAACATAGCAGTTATAAATTGAAAGCATATTTATACATATTTAGAATTTGTTTTGCTGTTCATTTTGGTGGCACTTGCTTCCTGCGCATTCAGTATGTACGTAACCTTAGGTAGCATTTTGAGGCCAACACATTTCAAATAATACTACTTCAGACACTTGTCGCAAACTATAAATATATCTGTATGTATATGCACTTCTATACCGGATATCTTCTTTTTTACCAGAACTTCTTCTATAACAGCACAAAACTTGCATCTTAGAACCGTTTTAAGTTTACCATCAAAACCTTTATTAAAGGATATACATTTTTTACCGACCACAAATTGGACATCTTGCTCATTTGTACTTATACTTAAGAATAGTGAGTTATTTTAATATTCCCATTTGGCAAAAGTGAAAGTCAGATGGTCAATATAGTACATCTACAAGCTTAATCATGTAATTGTTTCATTTTATTTTACAGATTGTTCACAAATTAAACTTTTTTTTTAGATCAGTTCCTGTCTGAATAAATTTTGAAGGTGACAACAACTGCAGGTAACAACAAAAATTTATATTATTGGTACCTGCAATTTCTGTATGAACATGATGAAATTGGGTGTCTGTCCAGAAACACTTTTTGGCTATTAGTGAATAATGCAAAAGAATAGAAAATAAAAAAAAAACACCTACCTTGAAATTCCATTTGAATGTGAAAATATATGAATTTGAAGCATACACAAGGCTGAATAACCTTCAGTTTGAGAGTTTTCGTGCATATGACGTCATGTTTTGACAAGAAGTTAATGCAGCAAAATTAATCAATGGACCAAGTGAGCTTCTCTCATCACTTGGTGTCCATCATCTGTCTTTGTTAACTGTTACAAAAATCTTCTCCTCTGAGGTTCTGAAACTACAGGCCCAAATTTGGCGACAATCATCATTTGGGTATTTAGTTTTTAAAATGTGTCTGATGACCCCACCTGCCAACAAAGATGGCTGACATGGCTAAAAATAGAACACAGGGGTAAAATTCAAGTTTTGTCTATTATCTTGAAAACTGTTCATGCTGTTGTAAATAGAGAAAATCTGATGGGGCATAAGTGCTCAGAATGACTAGATCTACCAATTGTCTATTTACATCAAAACTGTTCAACAACTTCTTATAGTGATTGCCCTTAAATGACGATTTTTTTGTTAGCCCTTTTTTTGTGTTTTGGGCAAAGAATAAAGAAGATAGAGTGAAAAAGTAAACAGAAAAAATTATCAGCAATACAAGATCAACAAAAAAGAGATTTTTATCATGAATTCTGTTCTAGTCCACAATGTTGGAGAGTGTCCATTGTTGAGGATGACATAGACATACATAGACCTACATTTTAGGTGAGCGACACAGTCTCTTTAGAGTCTCTACTTTCATTTTGCATGTTTAAACTGTATTTTAAAAGGAGAATTTTGGCTTTGAACAGGAGTTTTTAAAATTCTAATCCTATGACTTGTTGACTCCAACCACAGTATTACATATTTGTAAATAATGATTTTTTTTTCAGAATGAAAATCCTCCTAGCCCTACACAGACACTGTTATAAGGACATAATTCTACCAACACTGACAAGAAGTATTTTGAATAGAAATCAGAATACCAGGTTTTCATACGCACCTGTATGCTCATATTCCACTGTAGGGAATAATAATAAGAAAAAATATATTCCACGTAGATCTGTACTGTATGTTCCTGGCAATGATGAGAAGAAAATCAACAAAGTTGTCTCCCTTGATGTTGATTGTGTTGTTTTAGACTGTGAAGATGGAGTAGCAGCCAACAGGAAGGTAGAATGCTAATTAAATAAGGAAGTCATGGTAACAATCACTGACCATTATTCATAAATAATTAAATGTAGAATACATTAAATTACTCAAAATATTCTAAAAAGATGAGAAGATGTAGTATGATTTCCAATGAGACAACTCTCCACTAGAGCTGATCAAATTAAAAAAGTCCTCACTTATATTAACTATAGAAAAATGTAATTGTCAATAGATGATAAGCCAATAAAGTGTAAAGGTCAAAAGTGGAAAAGTCACAGTACAACCATCAACAGTAATAAGTACATGAAGCTAGTTCTAAAGGTCAATTCATGAAGGTTGGTGACCAACGTCACAGTACAACCTTCAACTATAGTACATGTAGTAGTATAGTTCTAGAAGGTTGCTGACCAATGTTACAGTACAACCTTCGACAATAGTAAGTGGATAGTTCTAGAATGTTGCTGACCAATGTTACAGTACAACCTTCAACAATAGTAAGTAGCTAGTTCTAGAATGTTGCTGACCAATGTTACAGTACAACCTTCAACAATAGTAAGTAGCTAGTTCCAGAAGGTTGCTGACCAATGTTACAGTACAACCTTCAACAATAATAAGTAGATAGTTCCAGACGGTTGCTGACCAATGTTACAGTACAACCTTCAACAATAGTAAGTAGCTAGTTCAAGACAGTTGCTGACCAATGTTACAGTACAACCTTCAACAATAGTAAGTAGATAGTTTCAGATGGTTGCTGACCAATGTTACAGTACAACCTTCAACAATAGTAAGTAGCTAGTTCCAGAAGGTTGCTGACCAATGTTACAGTACAACCTTCAACAATAATAAGTAGATAGTTCCAGACGGTTGCTGACCAATGTTACAGTACAACCTTCAACAACAGTAAGTAGCTAGTTCCAGACAGTTGCTGACCAACGTTACAGTACAACCTTCAACAATAGTAAGTAGATAGTTCCAGACAGTTGCTGACCAATGTTACAGTACAACCTTCAACAATAGTAAGTAGATATTCTAGAAGGTTGCTGACCAATGTTACAGTACAACCTTCAACAATAGTAATTAAGAAGATAGTTCCAGACGGTTGCTGACCAATGTTACAGTACAACCTTCAACAATAGTAAGAAGATAGTTCCAGATGGTTGCTGACCAATGTTACAGTACAACCTTCAACAATAGTAAGTAGATAGTTCCAGACGGTTGCTTACCAATGTTACAGTACAACCTTCAACAATAGTAAGTAGATAGTTCAAGATGGTTGCTGACCAATGTTACATTACAACCTTCAACAATAGTAAGTAGATAGTTCTAGAAGGTTGCTGACCAATGTTACAGTACAACCTTCAACAATAGTAAGTAGATAGTTCTAGAAGGTTGCTGACCAATGTTACAGTACAACCTTCAACAATAGTAAGTAGATAGATCCAGACGGTTGCTGCCCAATGTTACAGTACAACCTTCAACAATAGTAAGTAGATAGTTCCAAACGGTTGCTGACCAATGTTACGGTACAACTTTCATCAATAGTAAGTAGATAGTTCCAGACGGTTGCTGACCAATGTTACAGTACAGCCTTCAACAATAGTAAGTAGATAGTTCTAGACAGTTGCTGACCAACGTTACAGTACAACCTTCAACAATAGTAAGTAGATAGTTCCAGAAGGTTGCTGACCAATGTTACAGTACAACCTTCAACAATAGAAAATAGATAGATCCAGACGGTTGCTGACCAATGTTACAGTACAACCTTCAACAATAGTAAGTAGATAGTTCCAGACGGTTGCTGACCAATGTTACAGTACAGCCTTCAACAATAGTAAGTAGATAGTTCTAGAAGGTTGCTGACCAATGTTACAGTACAACCTTCAACAATAGTAAGTAGCTAGTTTGAGAAGGTTGCTGACCAGCGTTATAGTACAACCTTCAACAATAATAAGTAGCTAGTTCTAGAATGTTGCTGACCAATGTTACAGTACAACCTTCAACAATAGTAAGTAGCTAGTTCCAGACAGTTGCTGACCAACAACCTTTAACAATAGTAAGTAGATAGTTCCAGGCAGTTGCTGACCAACGTTACATTACAGCCTTCAACAATAATAAGTAGATAGTTCCAGGCAGTTGCTGACCAACGTTACAGTACAACCTTCAACAATAGTAAGTAGATAGTTCCAGACGGTTGCTGCCCAATGTTACAGTACAACCTTCAACAGTAGTAAGTAGATAGTTCCAGACAGTTTCTGACCAATGTTACAGTAAAACCTTCAACAATAGTAAGTAGATAGTTCTAGACGGTTGCTGACCAATGTTACAGTACAACCTTCAACAATAGTAAGTAGATAGTTCCAGACGGTTGCTGACCAATGTTACAATACAACCTTCAACAATAGTAAGTAGATAGTTCCAGACGGTTGCTGACCAATGTTACAGTACAACCTTCAACAATAATAAGTAGATAGTTCCAGACGGTTGTTGACCAATGTTACATTACAACCTTTAACAATAGTAAGTAGCTAGTTCCAGAAGGTTGCTGACCAATGTTACATTACAACCTTCAACAATAGTAAGTAGATAGATCCAGACAGTTGCTGACCAATGTTACAGTACAACCTTCAACAATAGTAAGTAGATAGTTCCAGACGGTTGCTGACCAATGTTACAGTACAACCTTCAACAATAATAAGTAGATAGTTCCAGACAGTTGCTGACCAATGTTACAGTACAACCTTCAACAATAGTAAGTAGATAGTTCCAGACAGTTGCTGACAGATGTTACAGTACAACCTTCAACAATAATAAGTAGATAGTTCTAGAAGGTTGCTGACGAATGTTACAGTACAACCTTCAACAGTAGTAAGTAGATAGTTCCAGACGGTTGCTGCCCAATGTTACAGTACAATCTTCAACAATAGTAAGTAGATAATTCTAGAAGGTTGCAGACCAATGTTACAGTACAACCTTCAACAATAGTAAGTAGATAGTTCTAGAATGTTGCTGACCAATGTTACAGTACAACCTTCAACAATAGTAAGTAGATAGTTCCAGACAGTTGCTGACCAATGTTACAGTACAACCTTCAACAGTAGTAAGTAGATAGTTCCAGACAGTTGCTGACCAATGTTACAGTACAACCTTCAACAATAGTAAGTAGATAGTTCCAGACAGTTGCTGACCAATGTTACAGTACAACCTTCAACAGTAGTAAGTAGATAGTTCCAGACAGTTTCTGACCAATGTTACAGTACAACCTACAACAATAGTAAGTAGATAGTTCCAGACAGTTGCTGACCAATGTTACAGTACAACCTTCAACAGTAGTAAGTAGATAGTTCCAGACAGTTGCTGACCAATGTTACAGTACAACCTTCAACAACAGTAAGTAGCTAGTTCCAGACAGTTGCTGACCAACGTTACAGTACAACCTTCAACAATAGTAAGTAGATAGTTCCAGACAGTTGCTGACCAATGTTACAGTACAACCTTCAACAATAGTAAGTATTGATTGATTGATTGGTGTTTGCTTTACGGCGCCTTAGCGCAAAAAGGCTATATCGCGGCGAGACAATAGTAAGTAGATAGTTCTAGAAGGTTGCTGACCAATGTTACAGTACAACCTTCAACAATAGTAAGTAGATAGTTCCAGACAGTTGCTGACCAATGTTACAGTACAACCTTCAACAGTAGTAAGTAGATAGTTCCAGACAGTTGCTGACCAATGTTACAGTACAACCTTCAACAGTAGTAAGTAGATAGTTCCAGACAGTTGCTGACCAATGTTACAGTACAACCTTCAGCAATAGTAAGTAGATAGTTATAGAAGGTTGCTGACCAAAGTTACAGTAAAGTGTTTTCCAAATTAATCAGAAATTTGCCTTGAAGATAAATATTATCTTAATTTCTTCATGTTCTTATTAACTTTGTATCAGTCAGATTTCTAGATTTCTATCATTATGTTAGATTATTATTTCTATTTGTAATAATAATCTTAACATATTGATACAAATCTTAAAAACTGACTGATAGAAAGTTAATTAGACAGCAAATCAGCACCACAGCACACCAAAATAAAACATCTAGGATGTCAATTTCAGCAAGGAATACTATTGCCAATTGTCTGGGATCTAATGTACATCTGTTATTTTCAGTCTGAAGCAAGGAATATTATATATATTGCCAATTGTCTTGGATCTAATGTGCAACTGTTAATTTTAGTCTGAAGCAAGGAATACTATTGCCAATTGTCTTTGATCTAAAGTACATCTGTTAATTTCAGTCTAAAGCTTGGAATACTATTGCCAATTGTCTTTGATCTGATATACATCTGTTAATTTCAGTCTGAAGCAAGGAATACTATTGCCAATTGTCTTGGATCTAATGTACATCTGTTAATTTCAGTCTGAAGCAAAGAATACTATTGCCAATTGTCTTGGATCTAATAATGTACATCTGTTAATTTCAGTCTGAAGCAAGGAATACTATTGCCAATGGTCTTGGATCTAATGTACCAGTACATCTGTTAATTTCAGTCTAAAGCTTTGAATACTATTGTCAATTGTCTTGGATCTAATGTACATCTGTTAATTTCAATCTTAAGCAAGGAATACCATTGCCAATTGTCTTGGATCTAATGTACATCTGTTAATTTCAGTCTGAAGCAAGGAATACTATTGCCAATTGTCTAGGATCTAATTAGCATCTGTTGATTTCAGTCTGAAGCAAGGAATACTATTGCCAATTGCCTGGGATCATTGGCAGGATGTAAGACAGACATTACTGTTAGAGTAAATCCAGTTAGTAGTGGATTGATGGAGGAAGATTTGAAAGTTGTGTTTAAATCTAAACATCCACCAAAAACCTTGATGTTACCAAAGGTTGACACACCTGAAGAAATAGATAGAGTTAGTATAATTAATGTTTCTATAATTTAATTGGTTCAATCTTGATGATAAACATTAAATTTTCATATAACATGGATATTTTTGTGAGTAAATTCCTGTATCTTATATATATATATATCCAATTTAAGTAAATTGAATCATAAACATGATAAAAAATTTGTAAGGGTTCCAAGGAACCCAGTATTTCGCCTTCTTTTGCTGTTAGTCGTAGGCTCAACAAAAATGGGGAAAAAATTATAAAAATTTTCCTCTAGATACTATCTTTTGATTGTAAGAAGCTTCTGTCCAAGTTTGGTAAAAATCCAGGATGGTTTATGAATCTAATAAATGTTTTAAAAACTTGTAACTGCAGACTGTATGTAATGTTAACTGGAAGAAAAACTGAGTCCATTTATAAGTAATATATGGAAAAACAGGAAATAAATTTTTACAAAATTTCCTTCTAGATACTAGCTTTTGATCATACATTTGTAAACAAGCTTCTGTTCAAGTTTGGTACAAATCCAGGATAGTTTAAGAAAGTTATTAAAATTTTTAAAACTTTAACCACAGTGTGAATGTAATGTTAACTGGCAGAAAAACTAAGTCCATTTATAAGTAAAATACGGATAAACAGGATTTTTTTTTTACAAAATTTACTTCTGGATACTAACTTATGATCATAAACAAGCTTCTGTCCAAGTTTGGTAGAAATCCAAGATAGTAAGAAAGTTATTAAAATTTTAAAAACTTTAACCACAGAGTGAATGTAATGTTAACTGGCAGAAAAATTAAGTCCATTTATAAGTAAAATACGGATAAACAGGATTGTTTTTTTACAAAATTTATTTCTGGATACTTATCTTATGATCATAAACAAGCTTCTGTGCAAGTTTGGTAGAAATCCAGGATAGTTTAAGAAAGTAATTAAAATTTCAAAAACGGCGTCCACAAATATTCACTCTGTGGTTAGAGTTTTTGAAATTTTAATAACTTTTTAAAAATTTTTAATAATTTTTTTCCCCATTTTTGTTGAGCCTGCGACTTTTGTTGCAAAAAAGCGAGACATAGCAATCCTACATTCCGTCGTCGTCGTCAGCGTCCACAAATATTTGCTCTGTGGTTAAAGTTTTTAAAATTTTTCAACTCTTTTATAAATCTATAGATTTGATTGCATACTGTATTCATTTTTTACAAGCATAACTTTTTTCATACATTTCAAACGTTTTATTTCATTAACTGTAAATCTATTATGTGCATTCCCCTATCACACTGAAAACATTGACAACAGCAAAAGTAGGCGAGACACTGGGTTCCGTAGAACCCTTACAAATTTTTCTGCTAAATTATTGATTGGCCTTATCACATTTTAATTTAGCTTTACAGGAAATATCAAAGATTCACTGAATATTTTACATTTTAATCATGTTAATATGGGATTTCATTTTCACTTCATCATTTCGTCATTAATATTGTTTATGGTTTTTGCTACATAGGTCATTAATTTTCATATTTTTGTGAAAACATTGTTAGATAGTGGTCATAGTACATTATTATTAGTTTTCATGTTTGTTATCATGTAGATTGTGGGGTTATAAATGAATTCATGTTTTGTGAAAATACACATGTATCTTTGATCATGGGGTAAAAAGTCATGTTTAGTGAAATTAGTGATTGATTGTGGTTTATGAATTCATTTTTGTGATTCATGGTTTGTGTTAACATGTGTTTAACAAAAATATTGTAAGATCGTGAGGTTATAAATCTTTGTTTTATTCTTAACACATCTACACAAGATTGAAAGCATGAACTTTTTTGGGTTACTAAATTGGTGCATTAGTTGGAGGCAACCACAAAATTTGGTACCCTTGAACAATTATGCTTTCATAGTATGTGAATGTGAATACTTAATTGAAATAGGAAAAAGCAAAATAGATCACAAAAAGTTCAATCTGAAGCTGTAAACATTTCTCATTAACTTGAACATATAATATAAATAACTCGATAAATAACATGAAGTGATGTAAAATATGATAAATATGAAAATAAAGCTTCATATTCTTACAAACTTTTACTGATAATTAACATGTACAGATATATTTCTCTACTTTTTTTTAAGTTTACCAAAAGAATTAAGGAGATCCTGTCAGAGAAACAGAAGGCAGAGAAATTTAGTTTGATAACGATGGTAGAAAGTGCTGTGGGTCTAATGAACCTTAAGGATGTGATTCTCCAGGCTTCATCACTAGCCAGATCTGAGAAGCTGTATACCTTAGAAGGTGTCGTGTTTGGATCTGATGATTTCTGTGCTGACATTGGTAAGGCAATGATTTTTGTTTTTGGGTTGCAGTCTCATTGACCCCACATCTCTTTTTTTCATCTATGACATGTATAATGTGCATATGATGTAAGAAGTAATATTTTGGTTGAAAATGGGTGAACTCTTTAAGATATTGTTTTGCTTGGTATTGCAGCACACGATAGCATTTTTAGAATACACCTGTATGTATCATTCTATATTTAGTAGAAATATGTTATCCAATTGAGGTATCATATACATTAGTTATTCAATGTGAGTAGTTATTAACTCATTGTTTGAACAGGTAAACTTCTTACATAAATAACCTGGCTGTTTTCTACTTAATTTTCAGGTGTAGTAGCCCTGCCTTTCATAAAACATCACAGATCACAGAATGTCCATATTCCAATTATTAACGATTTTGTTAATTCTTGTGATTTAATAATTAGCCATGAACAAATCTTTCAAAAATTCAAAGCTTGGAGGTTATTTGACATTAACCTGGTAAGGTCAGAGAGAATGTCACGTATTATATGACTGCTTACTAATATACCAATCCCATAGATGATTTTAGAATTCATGCACCTTCCCATACATTTCTTATTAATGCTTAGGTCTATTCCAGAAAAAACAATATGGTTGGAGGGTGGTGGATTTGGATGGAATTTTTTTTATGGCCATCACCCACACAAAATTGCATTTTACAATGCATAACCACACAATTTGAACTTTCATGACCTTCCCCCACCCATACACAATTAATTCAAGTGCCTTCCAACCCCCTATATATTTTTTTCTGGAATAGCCCTTACATGATAACATCACAGTAAGATCTAAGTGTCTAATGACGTCATTTACACAGATTGACCTCAGGCCAACCGGTATAACTCATTCATAAAAAACAACTCGAAATTGGTGTATTAGGTTAAAGGCTAGTACATGTACATAAAGATATTGTTAAGTCAGACATGCAGACCTTTAGAATGAAATAGGTTAAAGTATATTTTACCTTATATATATATATATATATATATATTTTCCAATGTCCTTATAGCTAAGGCCTCATGCTGTTTCATACCAAAAACATGAAAAAGGGGAAGTTATGTTTATATGGTATACAATACATAACTTTTTACAGTCTTTATTAATTCAGACTGAAATAAACTACACTGAAAATATTTTTTCAGGTGCTACAAGAACTAATGATGCAAAAGAACTATTATACGCTCGTCAGAAGATAATCACATGTGCTAAGGCATACAGACTACAGGCCATTGATCTTGTCTACATAGATTATAAAGGTAAATAGATTCTCTGTTTAGAAAGGCAGGCGAGGTACACATTGGAACAATGTACATGCTCTAAATGGCCCTTTAATTAGGAATAAAGAAGTTTGATTCGATTTGTACAATGGATTCAGGCTACATATACATGTACATTTGATATCATGGGAACTGACTTAAAGTGAAAGAAAAATTATATTAGCTGTACAAGCCTTTGGAAGTTATCTGTTTTGAATTGTAAGTTTGTATTTGCTTCTTAACTCCTGGAACTTATTTTAAGTAATATCTTGAGATTATATAACTAGCCTTTCTGGCCATGGCAGTTTATTTGAAGCAAAATAATAGTTTTTATACAGCCGCAAAAAATTCGTCGTTCATAGACATTTTGTTTTCAGACAATAACTTGAGTATAAGTGAATGGATCTGTAAGAAATTGTACCACAAGGTTCCATACCTCATAAGGAAGGTTGGGATTGATTTTGGGGGTAATGGCCAAAACCATTTAGGAATTAGGGGCCAAAACACAAGGATTTTCTGGTTTCCGGACAATAACTTGAATATATGTGTGTTGATCTGTATTAAATTGTACTACAAGGTTCCATACCAAAAAAAAGGTTGGGATTGATTTTGGGGGTTATGGCCCTAAACGTTTTGGAATTAAGGGCCAAAACTCTACTTTCTAATACTTTGTACATGTATATATTATTTATTTCTTGACCAATTTCAATGGGGTTTAATTCAGTCTTGAATTCTTTTATATGCTGAATCTAACCGTGTATTTAGATTTTGGGATTTTTGGGCCCCTTTATCAAATTGGTCCTAATTGAGGTCCAAAGGGTTTTAAATTAAACTTTGTTTGATTTCATCAAATGAAAATAAATTTTTGGGGTTCTTTGATATGCCGAATCTACCCATGTATTTATATTTTTAATTTTGGGCCCCTTTTCTAGCCATGGGAGCCATATATACTTGAAGTGAATTCTAAAGTTTATATTAGCTTATGAAGCTACATTGTATCTATTGGTACCTCATTGTATTGATAGGTTTGATTTGCTAATCTTGTCATGGAGACTTATTTAAAGTTTAAAAGCCTTAAAAAAATCTCAAGCATCTTTTTTGGGATGAATGTCATACTTCTTAAAGTGGGAATAAACCACACACACATAACACATAGTTTTATAGTCTTATAATAATTGTTTAATAGTTCCCTGATTCCTATTTCAATAAATGTCTGAATATTGTTGATATTCACTTATCACATTTCAAAAAGAATTTAGAAATGAATAAATCAAAAAAGTAATACACCCATATATCAATGATTAAAACCCAACCTCAATACTCAAAAAATGTTTGTGTTCGGACAGACCAACAACAACCACATCCCAGATTAAGGCCTCTTCAGAATATTTGAAAGTCCACACACTATGTATTGGTAACCTAAATTACACAAATAAACATTCAAATATGATTTCATCTCTCAAGTAAGTGTTCTACTAGGAATCATACCACATCTCCTTATATAGAAGTTAGTCAGTGTCATCTCTCAAGTAAGTGTTCTACTAGGAATCATCTCTCCTTATATAGAAGTTAGTCAGTGTTCTACTAGGAATCATACCACATCTCCTTATATAGAAGTTAGTCAGTGTCATCTCTCAAGTAAGTGTTCTACTAGACCACATCTCCTTATATAGAATCATACTAGGAATCATACATCTCCTTATATAGAAGTTAGTCAGTGTTCTACTAGGTCATCTCTCATGTAAGTGTTCTACTAGGAATCAGACCACATCTCCTTATAGTTAGTCAGTGTTCTACTAGGAATCATACCACATCTCCTTATATAGAAGTTAGTCAGTGTCATCTCTCAAGTAAGTGTTCTACTAGGAATCATACCACATCTCCTTATATAGAAGTTAGTCAGTGTCATCTCTCAAGTAAGTGTTCTACTAGGAATCATACCACATCTCCTTATATAGAAGTTAGTCAGTGTCATCTCTCAAGTAAGTGTTCTACTAGGAATCATACCACATCTCCTTATATAGAAGTTAGTCAGTGTCATCTCACAAGTAAGTGTTCTACTAGGAATCATACCACATCTCCTTATATAGAAGTTAGTCAGTGTCATCTCTCAAGTAAGTGTTCTACTAGGAATCATACCACATCTCCTTATATAGAAGTTAGTCAGTGTCATCTCACAAGTAAGTGTTCTACTAGGAATCATACCACATCTCCTTATATAGAAGTTAGTCAGTGTCATCTCTCAAGTAAGTGTTCTACTAGGAATCATACCACATCTCCTTATATAGAAGTTAGTCAGTGTCATCTCACAAGTAAGTGTTCTACTAGGAATCATACCACATCTCCTTATATAGAAGTTAGTCAGTGTCATCTCACAAGTAAGTGTTCTACTAGGAATCATACCACATCTCCTTATATAGAAGTTAGTCAGTGTCATCTCTCAAGTAAGTGTTCTACTAGGAATCATACCACATCTCCTTATATAGAAGTTAGTCAGTGTCATCTCTCAAGTAAGTGTTCTACTAGGAATCAGACCACATCTCCTTATATAGAAGTTAGTCAGTGTCATCTCTCAAGTAAGTGTTCTACTAGGAATCAGACCACATCTCCTTATATAGAAGTTAGTCAGTGTCATCTCTCAAGTAAGTGTTCTACTAGGAATCATACCACATCTCCTTATATAGAAGTTAGTCAGTGTCATCTCACAAGTAAGTGTTCTACTAGGAATCATACCACATCTCCTTATATAGAAGTTAGTCAGTGTCATCTCACAAGTAAGTGTTCTACTAGGAATCATACCACATCTCCTTATATAGAAGTTAGTCAGTGTCATCTCACAAGTAAGTGTTCTACTAGGAATCATACCACATCTCCTTATATAGAAGTTAGTCAGTGTCATCTCACAAGTAAGTGTTCTACTAGGAATCAGACCACATCTCCTTATATAGAAGTTAGTCAGTGTCATCTCTGAAGTAAGTGTTCTACTAGGAATCATACCACATCTCCTTATATAGAAGTTAGTCAGTGTCATCTCACAAGTAAGTGTTCTACTAGGAATCATACCACATCTCCTTATATAGAAGTTAGTCAGTGTCATCTCACAAGTAAGTGTTCTACTAGGAATCATACCACATCTCCTTATATAGAAGTTAGTCAGTGTCATCTCTCAAGTAAGTGTTCTACTAGGAATCATACCACATCTCCTTATATAGAAGTTAGTCAGTGTCATCTCACAAGTAAGTGTTCTACTAGGAATCATACCACATCTCCTTATATAGAAGTTAGTCAGTGTCATCTCTCAAGTAAGTGTTCTACTAGGAATCATACCACATCTCCTTATATAGAAGTTAGTCAGTGTCATCTCTCAAGTAAGTGTTCTACTAGGAATCATACCACATCTCCTTATATAGAAGTTAGTCAGTGTCATCTCACAAGTAAGTGTTCTACTAGGAATCATACCACATCTCCTTATATAGAAGTTAGTCAGTGTCATCTCTCAAGTAAGTGTTCTACTAGGAATCAGACCACATCTCCTTATATAGAAGTTAGTCAGTGTCATCTCACAGTGTTCTACTAGGAATCATACCACATCTCCTTATATAGAAGTTAGTCAGTGTCATCTCTCAAGTAAGTGTTCTACTAGGAATCATACCACATCTCCTTATATAGAAGTTAGTCAGTGTCATCTCTCAAGTAAGTGTTCTACTAGGAATCAGACCACATCTCCTTATATAGAAGTTAGTAAGTGTTCTACTAGGAATCATACCACATCTCCTTATATAGAAGTTCACAAGTAAGTGTTCTACTAGGAATCATACCACATCTCCTTATATAGAAGTTAGTCAGTGTCATCTCTCAAGTAAGTGTTCTACTAGGAATCATACCACATCTCCTTATATAGAAGTTAGTCAGTGTCATCTCTCAAGTAAGTGTTCTACTAGGAATCATACCACATCTCCTTATATAGAAGTTAGTCAGTGTCATCTCACAAGTAAGTGTTCTACTAGGAATCATACCACATCTCCTTATATAGAAGTTAGTCAGTGTCATCTCACAAGTAAGTGTTCTACTAGGAATCATACCACATCTCCTTATATAGAAGTTAGTCAGTGTCATCTCTCAAGTAAGTGTTCTACTAGGAATCATACCACATCTCCTTATATAGAAGTTAGTCAGTGTCATCTCTCAAGTAAGTGTTCTACTAGGAATCATACCACATCTCCTTATATAGAAGTTAGTCAGTGTCATCTCACAAGTAAGTGTTCTACTAGGAATCATACCACATCTCCTTATATAGAAGTTAGTAAGTGTTCTACTAGGAATCATACCACATCTCCTTATATAGAAGTTAGTCAGTGTCATCTCTCAAGTAAGTGTTCTACTAGGAATCATACCACATCTCCTTATATAGAAGTTAGTCAGTGTCATCTCACAAGTAAGTGTTCTACTAGGAATCATACCACATCTCCTTATATAGAAGTTAGTCAGTGTCATCTCACAAGTAAGTGTTCTACTAGGAATCATACCACATCTCCTTATATAGAAGTTAGTCAGTGTCATCTCACAAGTAAGTGTTCTACTAGGAATCATACCACATCTCCTTATATAGAAGTTAGTCAGTGTCATCTCTCAAGTAAGTGTTCTACTAGGAATCATACCACATCTCCTTATATAGAAGTTAGTCAGTGTCATCTCTCAAGTAAGTGTTCTACTAGGAATCATACCACATCTCCTTATATAGAAGTTAGTCAGTGTCATCTCACAAGTAAGTGTTCTACTAGGAATCATACCACATCTCCTTATATAGAAGTTAGTCAGTGTCATCTCTCAAGTAAGTGTTCTACTAGGAATCATACCACATCTCCTTATATAGAAGTTAGTCAGTGTCATCTCTCAAGTAAGTGTTCTACTAGGAATCAGACCACATCTCCTTATATAGAAGTTAGTCAGTGTCATCTCTCAAGTAAGTGTTCTACTAGGAATCATACCACATCTCCTTATATAGAAGTTAGTCAGTGTCATCTCTCAAGTAAGTGTTCTACTAGGAATCAGACCACATCTCCTTATATAGAAGTTAGTCAGTGTCATCTCTCAAGTAAGTGTTCTACTAGGAATCATACCACATCTCCTTATATAGAAGTTAGTCAGTGTCATCTCTCAAGTAAGTGTTCTACTAGGAATCAGACCACATCTCCTTATATAGAAGTTAGTCAGTGTCATCTCTCAAGTAAGTGTTCTACTAGGAATCATACCACATCTCCTTATATAGAAGTTAGTCAGTGTCATCTCTCAAGTAAGTGTTCTACTAGGAATCATACCACATCTCCTTATATAGAAGTTAGTCAGTGTCATCTCTCAAGTAAGTGTTCTACTAGGAATCATACCACATCTCCTTATATAGAAGTTAGTCAGTGTCATCTCTCAAGTAAGTGTTCTACTAGGAATCATACCACATCTCCTTATATAGAAGTTAGTCAGTGTCATCTCTCAAGTAAGTGTTCTACTAGGAATCATACCACATCTCCTTATATAGAAGTTAGTCAGTGTCATCTCTCAAGTAAGTGTTCTACTAGGAATCATACCACATCTCCTTATATAGAAGTTAGTCAGTGTCATCTCACAAGTAAGTGTTCTACTAGGAATCATACCACATCTCCTTATATAGAAGTTAGTCAGTGTCATCTCTCAAGTAAGTGTTCTACTAGGAATCATACCACATCTCCTTATATAGAAGTTAGTCAGTGTCATCTCTCAAGTAAGTGTTCTACTAGGAATCATACCACATCTCCTTATATAGAAGTTAGTCAGTGTCATCTCTCAAGTAAGTGTTCTACTAGGAATCATACCACATCTCCTTATATAGAAGTTAGTCAGTGTCATCTCTCAAGTAAGTGTTCTACTAGGAATCATACCACATCTCCTTATATAGAAGTTAGTCAGTGTCATCTCTCAAGTAAGTGTTCTACTAGGAATCATACCACATCTCCTTATATAGAAGTTAGTCAGTGTCATCATTCATTTCATTTTTTATTTTCAACAATTTTGCAAAAAAAGGGGGGGGACAAACACATAGCTTAATTCATTTGCTATCCTGTTGAACAAATGTTGAATAAAACTAGAAATTTCAATATCAATAAAGTTTTACTTATTGTTCATTTTTGCAAGGTCTGCTGGGCTCACACTAGCAGGCGACTGGGGCGAAATAGTCGCTTTCCTGTCCGTCACTTCGCTTTGCCCGACCGTCAAAAGCAATTTCTATTTGCCCTGGTGTTCCCAATAGTCACTTGCAGTCACTTTCGTCATCTGCAATTTCACCTTTTCACCAAGTCAATGAAACAGCATATTTTTCATTTAAAAGTGAAGAAATTCAAAGACATAAACGATTTATTTCTTTAGAAAAGATGTGAAAGTATTGACTTTACAGATTGGTCGTATGTTATTTCAGAGAAACAACTTTTATGAAGTATTTTCTTTCACTTTCGGTACTTGTTACTCGCGATCGTATATCAAAACATTCTGTTTTTCGGCAAAATAAGTTTGTTACTAGTTGGTAGAATCTGACAAGAGGACTAATATAATTGTACAACTATAAATGACTATTTAAGACATAAACTGAAACAACTGTTACTTTAATTGACTCAGATATGAATTGAACACCTATACAAAAAAAAAGGATACATATGGCCCTTTATATTATAGTAAAAACCAAACATTGTTGTGCCGCGAGCGAACAAGCGCTTCTCTTTCAAACCCCACCATTTCTCCCTACCAGTTTCAAAAAGAGAAGTCACTTCTCCCTATGATTTTGAAGTAGTGTGAGCCCTAGGTCTGTCCTGACTACCTTTAATATGCGTTTCAATATTTTTTCATTGGTAAGATATGCCACTTTGGAACTTAAATAAAACAAAGTTCCTGATGGAATACATTGTACATGTTGTAGTTCACTCTTCCTGATATTTTCCTTTAGACTGTAGTACAATTGTTTTAGTTGTACTAGCTCAATAAATGATCCATCTCCCCTTGTTTTCATTGCTTAACACATAACAACGATTTATTTCTAGAGAAGAATTAACTGTTAAAGCTGTAAATTTAGATTTAGCTGGGTTCCAAATGCAAGCAGAAGAAGGAGCCAGGATGGGATTTACAGGGAAACAGGTGATTCATCCAGATCAGATCCCTATCGTCAATGCTGCTTTCTCTCCTTCAAAGGAAAGAGTACAGTGGGCCATAGAAATGATCCAAGCTTTTGATGAACATCAAAAATCTGGACAGGTGAGGTTATATTATGCTGGATGCCAGTTTTATGTTATCACAGTTGACTGGCCAATTCTCTTTAAGCTTTCACTGAAAATACACCATTGCATCTGTTTATCTTTTGAGTTAACTTTCAACAATTGTAATCGCCTTACAAAAGCTGAAGAAAAACTTCATATGAGCTGCGTCGGATAGAAATTGACCTTATGCAAATGAATACCAATACATCTGTTATTATATTTTTGGTTGAAAAAATCTCTATGCAACGTCTGTAACTGATTGAAAATTTAGTTGATGTAAGAACCCTACAAAACAAACCTAAAGTCATATCCCTGCTGGAAGAATTGTTGCCCACATTTATAATGTGATCATGCATGGGCATAAATTGTCATTTTATAAAATGTATTTTCCAGCCTAATGCCTATATGAAGGGAGGGTTTGTTTTTGATATATATGACTATTTGAATAATTTCTAATATTTTAGGGAGCCTTTGTTTTTGATGGAAAGATGATTGATATGCCGCTAGTTTTACAGGCTAGAAATATTGTCAGCATGGCTCAAGCAGTATCAATCACATGAGTACAGATCATGTGATACCAATCACATAAAGTACAGACCATGTGATACCAATCGCATTTGAAGAAAAGAAAGATTTTATTCATATCACAAATTTTAAACTGCTAAACAGAATACTGTTTGCCATCCATACTTATGACACTTGTCCATATGTAAACTCGGTGAAGGTTTTCTGTCAGTATTACTCTAGGTCAGACTTGTCACAATGTTTTTGCCATTTGACATTAAGAGCATGTTGGCATTTTACCAGTACAATATATTGTTATTTTTGAAAAAAGAATCAATACATAAAAAAGAATGGTTTCAAGAGAACCTCACACATCTTAAGATATACCTTCAATTTGAAGTGATATGTAACAAATGGAAATGAATAATTCTTTACAGGATATTTCAGAAATCCTTGTTGAATCAAGAAGTTTTTGTTGCATTTTATAGCTGGGGGATGTAAAATCATCAATATTATGAATCTCTTAGCATAGAAACAAAATAATAATTACTGTTATAGTGCTCATTAGGAATCTCACTGAAGCTCTCAGCCATGAATCAGTTCCCACAATTTCCATAGTACCTTTAGATAAATCCACATTTTTCTAAATGCATAATTTGTACATTGTAAACATCTTTAGATGGAATGAGCTATTCTTAAAAGTTCTTTTTGATCATTTTTATCTTCACGTGTTCAGGTACTTATACATATAGGCTGATTTAGAGGAGGCCCGACCCCCTTCCCCCCATAATGGAGCTTCATATATGATAAATGCTTAGACTTTTTACAAGTATCCTCCCCTCCCCCATCCCCCCTCCTTTCCTTTTGAAATCTTTTAAAACTGCACCTATTTGTTATACTAAATATATCATCTGCTATTGCAGTTGCTAATTTCCATAAGTTGAAATATTCAATAAAGTTTACTAAAAAAATACACCTCCAACAAGAAGAGAAAAAAACCACCAAAAACAAGAAGAGAAAAAAAAAAACACCGAAAACAAGAAGAAAAAGTAAAAAAAACTGGAATTTAAATGACGTTATAAACCTACGTCATTGACGTTGCATTGGAATAACTATATTTAGGTACATGACACTGTTCCAAGTCTTATATTAACCTCTTGCGAATTTTGCCACGGTGAATACAATGTTTTATCAAAGAGGATTTCCTATGATTTTAGCCAATGAGAAAACAGAAAATTTATAGTCATATAATAATATTTATAATTAGTGTAACGGTAATTATCAAATAGTGAGATAATTATTTATTTACTGTGTAAATGAAAACCTTTTCATACTGCAACTGCTCTGTTTGCACAGTCAAAATGCATTGTCTTTATAAATGTTTTTGTACATTCTACTGTGTACCTAATATAAAAATAAGAAGATGTGGTATAATTGCCAATGAGACAACTCTCCACCAGAGACCAAATGACATAGAAGTTTACAACTAAAGGTCACCGTATAAGCCTTGCACAAATAGATTTTATATTTTGAGACAATATATTCTTATAAGTAGTGCTTCAAAATAGTTTCAATAAAATTGTTGATGTTAATTGTTGAGTTTGAGTAGATTCAGTTTGTTTTGTAACATTTATATCTATTTATGTATATATGCTTATTAGATGTATATCTTTGCTATAATACTCGTGTTTTCTGCAGGTTTTGGAATTAATAGTCTATAAGTATAATTTTGATTAAGACTAGCATTATTTACCAACATGCATTATCTTTTTCACACATTGTAAGTGTTTATGAGATGATAGTTTCTGCTTCACATTGAAGGCCTTAACAAAACGAGTCAAATGGGTTAATTTGAATTTCAAAGTTTTGTAATTTCAGTCTAATTTTAAAGTCCTATATGTGTTTGTTTTATATAATGGACCTGAAATGTTAAAATTCAGGCTTGATTCGTATAATGTTTTCTTTTTTTTTTTCTTTTTCATTCTTTTTTCTGTAAATCCTTCTAAGTTAGTGTCTGACTAACAAAATTGAAAAAAAAATTAATATTTCAGATGGCATTTGCCTCTATTTTTATACTTCCAGTATTTTGATGTCCGGTTCATGAGCCAGCATGGACAAGTGGTTAACTAATTTGTGTAATCAACTCTTCCTACAGTTATCAACCCAGATCTCTGAAGATTTTTTTCTTATTTTTCTGAAATTGGGAAGTGAGTAATTTCTTCAGCAAAATTTTCAAAAGATGGTTACAACTTTTATTGTAACCCAGGTCTTTGGAACATCACGAAAAAATGCAAACCTATTGAGGCTGTGCATCTTCCATTATGGAGTTGTTGAAAGCGTTTTTTCTATATATATTGTGATTTAAGATATATATGACCTCTAGAAGGGAACTTCAATAGTATGATATTACCGTTTATATTGTCTGTAACCATAAATATAAGGGTTACTGTCTTTGAGTGAGAAATTAGAAATAAAAAGGTAAAAGATGAATCAGAATGCTTGAGGAAAATTATCCCAATTTGTAGTGGTCATTTATAAAGCTCTGCTAGTTACATATTATTAGATTTTTGTATTTCAAACATCTGATCTATGAATATGTTAATAAAATTTCTTAGATTTATATATTTGTTTATATTGTTTTTCTTGTGTACATCTAAATCATTATTTACAACTTTTGACCATTCACATTTAATACAAGTTTTTAACCATTCACATTCAGAATGTTCCTAGAAAATTAGGAGATAACTGTATTGTATTTTAAGTTTGGCCTTTGTAAAACGTAGATTTTAATGTCGCAAATGGATATACAGTTATCCCCATTCTAATGCCACATATTATAAAGATAAATTCCATTTTAGTAAATATTTTGTCTTATAAATGCCATAAATGAAATAGTCAGCGAAACTGTTATAACATTGTCATAAAGCGGAAGGTTTGGCATGCCATGAAACCAGGTTCAACCCACCATTTTCAGGAATATGGCAGTTGTTATCAAATAGTTCGTTTCTATTAGTGTTGGCGTTTGTTTTTGTTGCACTTTGGTGTTCCTGTTGTTCCTTTGTTTTCCTCATATAGTTGATGTGTTTCCCTTGGTTTTGGTTTGTAACCCGGATTTTTTCTCCTAATCGATTTATGACTTTTAAACAGCGATATACTACTGTTGCCTTTATTTACATCGTCTTTGGCATCTAAACAATGTGACGTCATAGATACTAGTATACTCCTGATGTCAAACATAAAAACTAGACGTATTTTTATTTTTTGTATACTTCTGAATGGTTTAAATATTCACAAAAAGAAGATTTTGAGGCACGAAATTTGACTTTTTTGTTACGGACGGGTAGAACGTGGAATCTTCCCCTTAAAATATTTGTCAACGTTCAATGAAAATTATCGTTCTAAACGAATTGCATTAGAATGTGTTATATCTTACTCCAAAAGTATGTTTTACAAACTTGGTCAAGATATCTGGACAATGTGTTGGTCCTTGTCGTTTTTCTTTGTTTTTATATAAAAATGAGGAGATCTGGTATGATTGTTGATTAGACAACTATCCACCAGAGTTAAAATGAAGTGATAGTATGCAATTATAGGCCACTGTATGTCCTTCAACAATAAGAAAAACCCATACTATATAGTCGGCTATAAAAGGCCCTGACATGAAAAATGTGAACCAATTCAAACCAGAAAATTATGTCTCTTTTTTCAGGATATTGGTTAAGGTTCATGTGGACCCTTTGACTAAAATGGCTGTATTTACACCTCAAAATTTACTCTGAGTACAGACAAACCTGTGTATCTTTAAAAGTTTTAAGGCATAGCATGCCCTAGATAGATAAAATTCACATTTATTTTATGTACTAGAAAATTAATAACTTAACAGGATTTTGCAATGCACTTTTTTTCATTCATCAAGAAGGTGCCAAAATATACTAAGTTGTGAAAGAGGTTTGAGAACTTCCCCACAGGTAATAATTGAAGTGAACTGTATTGATTGACATGGACAATAGATTGACAAAAGATGCCTGACAATAATTGGTGATTTAAACTGTGTACCTGAGTGGACCATATCAAGTGAAACTCAACTGTTTGTTAATTTTATCATCTTCTGCAGGGACGAAAAAAGTGCACAGCAAAATCCAGTTAAGTTTTAAATTTTCTAAAACATACAATGCATTTGAATTTTATTTATCTAGGGCATGCTATGCCTTAAAACTTTTCCAGATGCACAGGTTTGTCTGTACTCAGAGTAAATTTTGAGGTGAAAACGCAGCCATTTTAGACGAAGGGTCCACATGAACCTTAAGGTGGTTGTTGTTGTACTGTAATATTTTTGGTAATTTGTGTTATCCTTTTTATATATATGATAAACTTTTCTACTTAACAAAACAAATTCGAATAGAGAAGCCATCATAAAAGCAGGAATCATCACGAAGGAACACGCCCTCTATGACCTTGTGGTAATGTGCTTGCCTAACATGTCAGAGGTTAATGGTTCAACAGACTAGGCAATCAAACCTAAGTCTTGAGCATTGTTTCTTGATGCACTTCCACATTTCAGGGTCAGAGCGAAGAGTGGTTGCCTTGAAGTCAGATAATTCTGTCCGTAATGGATGATATATTTTACTGCAGAGTCCTGACATTTGGTCTAGTATGTAAAAAAAAAAACTTTCCAGTATAAAGAGAAATATGTATATGACATACACATTTTTTCATTCAGAATAGGTATTTGCGTCTGAATACTTGGCACTCATTCCCATTCATCAATTGAAGAAGTACAGTTTTGAACAGGTGAACATGAGAACTTTTATTAAAGTCAACAATTGCATTGCTGTTGCAACCAGTACTACTGGGCTTCAAAAGAAAAACGAATTCCTAAATCAGAATTTTTTTGTATGAAATCCTAACAACTTATGACACTTTCAGAATGAACAGCTTTTTAGTTCTTGTCGGTGTTGGGGACTATTGCAGCACTCCTGGCATCTGTTTGCACATTTGCATAATTTCCAGAATCTGGTTATGCGATACAACTACAAGACACTGACCATTTGTCAACAGATGAAGGTAACTTCTTGGAAGACTGACCATGCCATATATATAAATATGAATATATCAGAACCTATCGGGAAAGATCAATTGGGTTCCTTGTTACAAATATTTTGCTAGGTTACCAGGCGCGTAGTTACGTTTACGTCAAAACGCCCGGGCATGCACATGAATTTTGGAGATAAATATTTGTATCTTAATAAATCAACAGAACTGGTTAAAAGCACATAAGCCTGGTAATTATTTCTCTATTTTTTTTTTTTTATTTAATTTTTGTCAATTGATTGTCTAACTGAGTGATAGGTCAATTTGTATTGTTAATTTAAGAAATTCAGACCCACGTTTCATGTGAGAATAATAAATTTTATACATATTTTACCGTAACCGGTTCGGATATTGTCATGATTGTTCAATTTGCTGAGCCTTATCTCAGATTACTGTCTAAAAGCAATGACCATTATAGATTCCAAATCAACTATTTGTTGTATAAATTGTTCAACAATGAAAAACTTATACTGTGCTTCAAAATTCCCGACATGAAAATATAAAACAATTCAGTAGAGAAAGCGAAGAGTCTACATTAACAAAGCAATTTACAAAAATCAAATATGACCGACATCAACCAACGGCAACCACTGAAATACAGGCTCCTGACTTGAGACAGGCACATAAAAACACTAGCATGGGACATTGGTGTAACGACACAACATAAGAACAAACTTTAAACAGAAAGTTGTAAAGTGTTCATTTCGGTCTAATCAGACTGACTGTACATGAAATATTCGCCATTGACAAGCAGTTGTGAATCAAGTTGAATTTACAGAAAGGGTGACATCATCATGTGCTATCATATTTAACATTCTTGTTTAGATCTGACATTGCTACGTATTTATTTACATTCCGCAATTTTTGGCTTCTCAGAATTTTCACATGGAAAACTGTCAGCAGATACCCAAACGAAAAATGTTATAGGAACCTATAAAGCATCATGCCCTTGGCTGAAATTTTATTAATGGGACTTTCCGTTTTGCCATTTTCTCTATTCTTTAAAATTCGGTATTTTGTTATTTTGACAAGGTTTACTACAATAAACATGCATATTGGGCACTCAGCAGTGAAACATACCTTTACAAGTATAGAATAAAATTTTAAAGTTTACTGCAATAAACGGAGCCTCGTGTATCTTGGGCACTCAGCTGTGAAACAAAATTCATCTCCCATGCTTTTGAGACTACCTGTCCTTACAGGTAAAATATTTGTATATTAGATACAATTAACGGACGTGTAGCAAAACAATGTAACTGTAAGATTGATAAGATTAATCACATTCACAATTTCAAGAGTGGCCGCATAATAACAACATGAAACTATTAACAAATTATTAATGATTAAAAACAAAATTTAAATATTAATAGAGATAACTACATTTAAAAGATAAAAACTATTTTCCTTTTTTTGATTAATTCAATTTTGTTTTTAATTTATTTTTAAAAGAAAAATAATAATATCCGATACTTTTATAGCAGTCTCAGTGATTAGGTGATGATTTATGTCGTCTGCTACGGTCGAATACGAAACTACGGTTAAATACGAAACTACGTTAAAATAACGTAGCTAACTATACCGGAGACTCAGATAATCCAATAAATCGATAGTGACCAATCTCTGTGTTATAGTAGTCTCAGCTGCGAGTACTCATATTTCGGTGCTTTGAGTATATTGCTTTTGAGTAATGCCAATTGCAACTGATTTTTACAGATTGTTCTTATGTTGTGCTGTTACATCACTGTACCAGGTTAGGGGGAGGGTTGAGCGCTCAAAAACATGTTTAACCCCGCCACATTCTTTATGTGCCTGTCCCATGCCAGGAGCCTGTAGTACAGTAGTTGTCGGTGGTTCATGTCTGTCATAATCGTTTTCAGTAAATTGTTTTGTTCTAAATTAGCCCCTTAGCTATTTCGCTTGAATTGTTCACATTTTTCATGTCGGCGACTTTTGTAGTTGACTATATACCATGCTTACGGTATGGGTTTTTTTTCTCATACGATGGCCTATAGTTGCTCATTGATACTTCATTTAAACTCTGGTGGATAGCATTACGATAGCAATGAATAGATTAAACATGAAAAATTAAAAAAAAAAACAAAAAACAACAGACTCTTAAGCCTCCGTCACACTAGACCAAGACCATGAAGACTGCTACGATCTATAAAAAAATAAGATCGCGGTGAGATCGTGGTATGGTCGGCTTGAATATTCAATATTTCATAGTTGTCATTTTCATGCCACGACCTTGCTACGATCCTGATAAGATACCGCTACGATTCCGCTACGATAGTAGCACGTTCTAGTTACGATCTTGTCACGCTCAGGCTACGTCTAATAAGACCTTACCACGACTTACACGATCTCAGTACGCTTCTAACAAGACCTTCCCGATCGCATTACGATCTAAGTACAATTCTACGATTCTACGATTCGAACCAGGAC
Source organism: Mytilus coruscus (assembly GCA_017311375.1). Lineage (NCBI taxonomy): Eukaryota > Metazoa > Mollusca > Bivalvia > Mytilida > Mytilidae > Mytilus > Mytilus coruscus. The sequence continues at coordinate 3,283,918 of CM029603.1, forward strand.
ACTACTACGTTGTCACTGCGCTCTAGAATATGGCTTCACAAATGCAAGGAGCACTAATGAAAAAAAAAACCTTTATAACTATGAAACAAGGATCCGCTTTAAGGCGGGCTTCTAATAGCAACATGCTTTCCATCGAGCGCGCCACAAGCGTTTGGTACGTTACATCTTCTCTGAAATTCTTCATCTTAATATTTCTGTACAATTGCGTGTCAAACCTCAGGAAGAAAAGTACTTATAGTATTGCGCGCGACTCTGAAATCGTACTGAAGGGTTGGATACCTATCACCAGAAGCTAAGTGCCTTAAGGTAATAGCAAATTTGAGTAGGTTTTGCTGAGGTTTTGCTCATGTGTGTCCATGGTTGAATTACAGGTAAAAGTTATTGCATCCACTTTTTTTTTCAACAGGATGAGGTCGTACAATTATCGTGGCTAGGACGTAGTAGTATCATAGTAAGGGTGTACTATATAAGGACCGCAAGCGCGTAGTAGCAGCGTACTATTGTCTTCACCATCGTAGTATAATCTTATCAATATCGTAGTTGAAGCGTGATAAAGACGTAGTGAAATCGGGATAGTCGTAGTGAAATCGTAAGAAGGTCGCAGCGAAATCTTTTCAATTAGCTTCCTGATTGCACCACGATTTCCAATACGATGCTTCTACGCCAATCCCGATCTTACTACGCCCTTACTATTACGTTCCTTCGCTTTTACTACGACTAGTTTTGGCCACGACTGCACTACGAATGTTTTGAGCATGTTCAAAGTTGGTCATGGACCACCTTGATCATGAAGATCTTGGCACGTCCTACTACAACCTTACCACGACCAGCACGATCTTACTACGATTTCCAAAGAATTTCTGAGGTCGTAGCGGGATCTTGGTCCTAGTGTGATGGGGGTATTACATTTGTCATATCGGGCCTTTTATAGCTGACTATGCGGTATGGGTTTTACTCATTGTTGAATTCCGTACGGTGACCTATAGTTTTAAACTTCTATGTCATTTGGTCTCTGGTGACGAGTTGTCTCATTGGCAATCATACCACATCTTCCTATTTTTATATCTAAACTATGTTGCTGTTGATGAGTTTTTTATATCAGAAATTAATTGTATCTCTTTCTCAATAACGCATGAGCTTCCGGGGCTATGTCCCCTTTCAACCCTCTACCAGGAGGTCCTTTGTCCTGAACCCGCTGTGGGCCTCAGGTCACGGGCAGAGGTTCGGGGGGTACACTTCAAAATGTCCTAGCTACGCCACTGATTGAATTGATGCAGTAATTTAAAAGTTAAACGATTGATCCCATCGACAATTGAGATTACTCTGAAAATTGTGATATTTTTCCTTTCGCGACCATATAGGTTGTCGTGGGGACCTAACACGGCGTATATTCGGAACGCTTGCTTTCCGATTCAATCGACGGTAACGCTTGCTTTCCGATACGCGTAACGCTTGCTTTCAGATTTATGTTGACGAAGAAGCATGAGTCACGAAATGAGGATGGACGATACTTAAATTGGATGGTAAATGGTGTTCTCTCTTGTATCTCACGGAACACTAAAGATATTTTTCTTGATAAAGATGTAATGCATGTCATCATAAAAATTTGTAATCAGGTCGTAAACGGTCCCACTACTGCAACACTTTAAACGATTGACCACAAGAATGCATTTCTTTCGTATGAAACTGTTTAAACATTTAGAACTATTGTACTTGTCTATTGTCAGTGACGTCGTTGGGGGCAAAAATACGTCAATTGTTTATAAAATGTAATGGCTGAACAGCTGTCTTTGTATAACTCGCCTAAGCTATCATCTATACAAACTCCATTTCAGACAGTCAACTCTAGGTTTTAACATGTTTAATAAATCCCCTGTAACCTATTTATATACACTACACTAACTTATTACATGTGTTATGAGGAAATTAATCAGTCGCATACTGTATGAGGTGAGTATGATATGTAATCAAATCAAATCAAATCAAATCATTTTATTGGTGTAAAATCCAAATATTGGATTGTTACCAAGACAAACATGACAATCATCACAAACATACAATATTTAAATTTAAACAACATTCATATTCTATAAGACTATATTTAAATGATTTGGAGGAGGTGATACTTTTGCAAATTTGAAAGTGCAAGTACAAAAATTATAATGCAATTGTTATAAAATATATCATATCAAATACTATAAGAAAAATATAGAATAGTCATGTATGATGCATTAATGTTTATTGACAAATCAATATTTAGAACCACAGTGGAGATTTAAGGTATTTACAAACATTTTACATGTCTAAAGCCGCGTCCACAAAACATGTCATAATCTGCATCTGTTTACATCAAGGATTTGTACAGAGAGATTATACAAATCTTTGTTTACATTTAACATGTTTAATTTAGTGTAATGTACACCGGTTTCACATGAACTTAGTTTTTACCTGTAGATCTGTTTAATTAACATTACTTGAATACAATTCATATCGTAAAAATTTCAAATATATATATATATTTAAAAATTGTAAAGATTAACATTTCTTGTGGAAAATCAATCATTAAGTTAGGGTGTAGCACTTGAACATTTCTTCTCTTATTTCAGATACCCTTAAACATGTTAAAAGATAAGCTGTGATGTATTAACATACTACTACTGTCATGGAAACACCATGCTCCGAGATGGTCGGAGCATCTATTCAACAAACAGATTCGTACAAGAAATCTTTGTCTTTATATCAGGCATCATGGGATGATCTACGCCAATGTATTGCAAAAAACCATGTCGATCTCACACATCTTTCTGCTGTACTCGTTAAACTCGAAAAGAAAACACATTTTGATAAGAAAAGACAAAACGAAGTAGAGGACATAGAAACATCAGTTACAGAAATAGTGCAAACCATACTTGATAAAATGGGTGTGTATGACAACACTTGTCGAGACCTCAGACTGATAAAGGCTGGTGGTTACTTCGATGGTACTAAAATTCGTATTCCTGACGAATTTGACTTTGTTGTTGACATAAGCTCATTATCTTCGTATTTTCAACAAAGACCAAAGAGGAAGTACAAATTGATTGCTGGAAAGAGGACAGTTCCCGGGTGAACATTCGAGTTGTTGGAACGCCAGACCCAACCGTCGCTATGTTTTGTCCCACCGTTTGCATGAATGCTTCAAACAGACAAGAAAGTGCAAGTAAATGTGGTCCGACAGGAGTCATAATGAATAAGAAATTTTCAAAACTATTTACCTCGCTTTTTAAGAAGGTAGTTATTTCTTTCATTGAAGATGGAATGATAGTCACTCGATCTACAGGAACAATGAAAATAATGCCGGATTTAGTCAAAATTTTGGCCAACACACTCGATGATTCGTTTTTGCCATTTTATACTCTATGGATACCGAAGAGAGACACAGAGGCTGTAGGGATATCAATAGATATCACGCCCAGTTTTCGCCTAGACTCAGATTACTTAAATTTTAACAGAACATTCGTTAACGTTGATGCTCTGAAACAAATTTCAGGAATTATTGGTAAGGACAATTGTTTTATGAGACTTGTGTTGCGAGATGATGATCATTGGAGGCTGTCATTGTCCCATGTAGAAACGGAAGTGATCAGAGAAGCAGACGATATACACAAAATGTGTATTCTCAAAATGTTAAAAGAGGGAAAACCCCTTGATGCTGACCAAGATCATATGCCAAACGCATCTTACATGGAAAGCTCCGCGCGTTCTTTTAAATTTACCGAAATGTGTACCTCATACTCTATAAAAACTGCTATTTTAAGGCATATCATATCATGTAACAGAAGCACGTGCGGTCTAGGCAGCTGTTTTATTTCCATCCTATTAGGTGAAATCTGGAGAATTTACTGGTCTTCTTGTTGGCATAAATAAAAAGGAGAGTGCAAGTACGGGAAATTGGGAACTCGACACACTCTCTTATCTCAGCAGACTTAATACAATTTTTATTGATTTGATTGAAGGAAGAGAGCAGGATGCAACTTCGGCAGCTGAACAAGTCTGCCAAGAAAGAAAGAAATACATGCACGATATCTGCACTTCAGATGACTTCAAGGATATTCAGGATTGGTATATTGGAGCTATTTGAACATGTTGAAATTACAAGATATGCAGCAATCATTTTATCATTAGATATTTAAAATGTAAAACCATATGGAGGAAACAACTTGAAAGGTTGACAATTTCAACCACAACTACATAACTATATGTAGAGGTGAAGATAAAATTAGTTCCAAAAAATTCCTATTATATAACTACGGAGAAACATTATATTATACGATCTTTTTATTTTTCATGTCTACCAGCAAACGAAACCAATTTGTTATAACGCATTATGTTACACAAATGTATAAATTTACATAAGCTTCGATTGCTGTGGAGCCTTCCATAGTGATCACATCACAACAATTAGGGAACGTCTCCAACCTGCAGATGACACAGGTATCCAATACATTGAATAATAATAAAGTTGATGACAAAATTTTACACTGACATTAATTACGTTTAAGTATAACATTTATACACTCTCATATTAAAAAAGGACAAAAAGGGAATGTCTACAATCATATCAAAAGCATTTATCGTTAAACAACAATCTTCAAGCACACATAACGAAGACAAGGATAGATCCTGGCCCGGGACAGCCACTATTTGCTGCGGTGTTAGACTAATTTGTACGGTACCAACTCTCCTCTTAAATAAAAATATTTGACGGCAACATATTATTATAAACAAAACAATACAAAACATGCAAAAAGTCTCCATAACTCGAAAAAGATCTATAATAAAACAAATAAAACAAATTAAAGACAAATGGAACCTAATTGTGTATATCAATTATTTGTTAATGTTGCATCGCAGTTAAATAATATTGTAGAGAGAAGCAAACGCTTCTGCGATGTTTTAAGTTCAACAACCGAATTTATTTAAACTATCAAAATTTGTGTTCATGTAGTCATGAGGTGATTTAACTAAAGTGTAAAAAGCAACACAAAAAGGGACACAGCTTGATGTGTTTAGGTGTCAGACCACCAATTCACCCACTCCAATTTAGAACGTATGTAAAAGCCATTCTCTGACAAAAAATGGTGCTTTTGATGTCATTGTGAACTTAAACTAACCAACAAATTTGCAGAAATGAAACTTTTGTTGAAAGAGAAATATCTTTAACTTAAACTAACCAATAAATTTGCAGAAATGAAACTTTTGTTGAAAGAGAAATATATGTAGACCATTTTGAGCCAAAATTTACTTGTCCATGAGTTTGCATTAAAAATTGAGTAGGGTACAGTGGGCGGTAGAGCAGACTAGATTATGTCAATACTTTTATTACGACAGTATAAATAACAACCTTGCAAGTACATAAATAGACATAAATAGACATTAAGTTATACACAAGTAAACATAGACATGTACATATTATAAGTAAGACAATACAATACAATACAATACTCTGAATCAAATATACAAAATACATGTAGCTTATCAAAATGGTCTTTGCTTAATACGATTGATACTAAGTTATGAAACTAGAGTATATTTGAAAAACATAAAATACAACCAGTCGAACAATACATTCAAAACTGACATGACACAAGACAAATACAAGAACATGTAATTACCTGTCTATGGGACCAGGTTTTATAACTGGTAATATGTATCAGTACAGTAACTATATTCTTATTCAGTAGTAAATAATATCTGAAAAATATAAAGTAATAACATTTTTACCTCTATGAACAATGAAAATATTATAAATGTCTGAATCTTTAAAATCATCAAACTATATGTTGAAGCTACAGAACATAATATGCTTTATCAGTTATTCAAATAAAAGGTCTGATTATCATACTTGCAGGATATCACAATTACAAAAATACTACTTTAAAATTATCTAACAATGAATACCATAATGTACCAAAAGACACACATTTTTCATAAATCTATCACTCATGCTCATTCACACAAAAATGGGTAAAAACTGGGAAAAAGGGTAATATGGAAGAATATCTACCTTATAAATATATATATCTGTCACAAGAATATAGAATCTGCAATATTCTCAAACTCTATGAATAGAAAATATGTCTTAACTATATGAAGACAAAGAACCCACTGGTCACAATATAGATTTAGGAGGGAAAACTATATTTAAACACAAAACAAAGGAATCTAGAAATATCCAACCAATAGAAAGGCTCAAACAAGACATACCTTAATAGCTCTTCATATTTTTAATAAGCTTTGGATTTTCAAATATTTTGGCCTCGAGCATCACTGAAGAGACATTGATTGTCGAAATGCGCATCTGGTGCAGAAAAATTGGTACCGTTTATGTTATTAAACTACTCACAACTCACTTGACGATAACACCTCTGGATAATTCCTAAATCCAATGTATAGTTAAATATAACAATACATGTACTATAAAGATCAATCATAGCCTGAAAACAAAAATCAATATTTTGTCAAGTAGATGAATAAAATATATTCTTTTAAGCAAAAGAGAACTGTATCAATCAAATAACTTTAAAATATAATTTTATTCAAATATCAAATATTCATAAGTAATAAAGCATATTTTATAAATGTATTATAAAATATGAGAAATACACATTATCACACCTATTTGAGATTTCCAGAAACCACAGGCTATTTTTTAGCAGTACTTGTCTTCCGAACGTTAGTTTATCCTTAGAAGACTTTAAACATAGATTGAAAAATTGGCATGTAGAAAGATGACACATGTACAATTCAGGATATACCTGGTTTTTTATTAAGTTAAACTTAAGGTAAAATATTTAAAAACTGTGAAATTTGCAAAATTTGGTTGAATAGATAGGGATTTTGAATTGGTTGTCTGACACCACACCTTTAAAGCGAAAAGCGGTGAAACCAAAAATTAAGAACACCATTGATTTTTTTGTCCTAACTGATCATTTGAGATGCAAATAGACACATTTCAACTTTTTTTTGGAAAAAAGTCACATATTGCAAAATTAGAGCCTGAAACCTGAATTTGTACAATTTTTAGCTTTTTCCACCCTTACAATATGCATTCATATAAAAATGTCTGAAATTGTTATGAATGCACAGTAAGTTGTTTCTATGGTATTTTATTGAGGACCAAAGGGTCCAAAATTAAACTTTGTTTGATTTCATCAAAATAAATTTTTTGGGTTCTTTGATATGCCGAATCTACCCATATATTTAGATTTTTAATTTTGGGCCCCTTTTCTAGCCATGGGAGCCATATATATTGAAGTGAATTCTCAAGTTTATATCAGCTTATGAAGCTATCTATTGAAACCTAATTGTATTGATAGGATTGATTAGCTAATCTTGCCATGGGGACTTATTTAAAGTTTAAAAGCTTTTAAAAAATCTAAAGCATCTTTTTTGGGATGACTGTCATACTTCTTAAAGTGAGAATAAACCACACACAGTTTTATAGTCTTATACAAATAGTTTAATAGTTCCGTGATTCCTATTTCAATAAATGTCTGAAAGTGGTTGATATTCACCTACTGTGAAAAGTACTTTTATTCGCGGGGAACCAATTTTCGTGAATTTCGAGGATGACTTTATCCACGAATTTAAGTGTCCAACAAAATATAGCAACTGTTGTCCAAATCAAGACATGGAAAGATCCCAATGTAGGTTTGACTACCAATATGATCTAGAGAATACATTGAATATCGGCAAATCTGAGACTACTATGATATAGTAGTCTGAGAGCAAATGCACTATGAACTACAACTGCAGGCAGGATTATACCCATTATATCTTTAAAAACTTAAACTGTACAACTTTTGATCTTTAAATTCTCATAAGAAATTTTTTTGATAGATGAAAGTCAGATTTCCGCTGATGATATGCTATGATAAAGTGTTCATTTTATATCCTCATAATTCTCGTATGGGAAATAATAATGTCACGCTGGGATTGCTTTTTTGATAAAAATTAATTTTACAATTCAAGGTAAATTTATAGCATTTGTTTATGTAACTGTTTTCTTTAAGTGACATGTTTATGGCCTAATTAACACCTTTGATGGTCTTTAATGATTAAAGACCATCGCAGGTGTTAATTAGGCCATAAACATGTCACTTAAAGATAATCTAAATCTTTTTGGCTAAATTGATTAGATGCAAACCGCTGAAATTGAAAAAAAAACAAACTTTTAAATAAATAGACCGATCAATGTCTGGTACAAAATAGTTTACCTGTTGCGTGAAAATTGTGATTTTATCTGTTTAAATACGTTTTTCTGATAGTCTCAATCTTTTTTGCTAAAAAGTAGTTAGATTTAGACCAGAAATGTTTTTAATTTAAATAAAAAAATAATTTCCAAAAAGATCGATCGATGTCCGGCACATATAGTTTACCTGACACAGATGATCTATTCACAGGTAAATCTCACCTGTTAGACACTTAATTAACCTTGATTGTAATGAGAGGGGATTATAGTAAGGCTTGTTTATAGAGTACTGTCACTTTAATTACCGGAAATGTGTGTCTGTTTAAGGCACAAGGTCAAGTCAAAATGGTTGATTTTTCGGAATCACATGAACGTTGAAATGGCAAACCTACGTAGGATGTCCGTTTCATGCTTGGCCCAGTCGGACAATGTCCGATAAATTTACATTTGTTCGGCAAATATGACCGTTTTGGAAGCCTTGCAGTTTAATCTGTTGATCACTAGATCTCAGGTTAATTAGTGTCATCACTACAATTTACGATTTACACGGCTTCAAAAATTTAAATGTTTACTTTGCAATTTCTTTCAATCGAGACAATTTGTAAGCATAGATGAATCAGCTTGTTTTCAAAAGAATTATTTTATTTCAAATTTGTTGAATGTTGTCAGATTTTGAAGACGAACTAGCAAGTGAAAATGAACATTTTATTTTGCAATGCCCACAAATCATTATGAAACAACAAATGGTTATTATAAATAATATTCGTTTCTAATGGCTTCAATTCTTCACACTTATTGGTATTTTTTTTTTTTAGAAAACTAAAATCCACGAATTTAAAAACCCACGAACATGTAAATTTTGCTCAAACCACGAAAATTGATACCCACGAATTAAAGTACTTTCGCAGTATCACATTTTAAAAAGAATTTAGAAATGAATAAATCAAAACTAATACAATATCAACGATTTAAAACCAACCTCAATAATCAAAAAAATGTTTGTGTTCGGACAGACCAACAACAACCACATCCCAGATTAAGGCCTCTTCAGAATATTTGAAAGTCCACACACTATGTATTGGTAACCTAAATTACACAAATAAACATTCAAATATGATTTCATCTCTCAAGTAAGTGTTCTACTAGGAATCATACCACATCTCCTTATATAGAAGTTAGTCAGTGTTCTACTAGGAATCAGACCACATCTCCTTATATAGAAGTTAGTCAGTGTTCTACTAGGAATCATACCACATCTCCTTATATAGAAGTTAGTCAGTGTTCTACTAGGAATCATACCACATCTCCTTATATAGAAGTTAGTCAGTGTTCTACTAGGAATCATACCACATCTCCTTATATAGAAGTTAGTCAGTGTTCTACTAGGAATCAGACCACATCTCCTTATATAGAAGTTAGTCAGTGTTCTACTAGGAATCATACCACATCTCCTTATATAGAAGTTAGTAAGTGTTCTACTAGGAATCAGACCACATCTCCTTATATAGAAGTTAGTCAGTGTCATCTCTCAAGTAAGTGTTCTACTAGGAATCATACCACATCTCCTTATATAGAAGTTAGTCAGTGTTCTACTAGGAATCATACCACATCTCCTTATATAGAAGTTAGTCAGTGTTCTACTAGGAATCAGACCACATCTCCTTATATAGAAGTTAGTCAGTGTCATCTCTCAAGTAAGTGTTCTACTAGGAATCAGACCACATCTCCTTATATAGAAGTTAGTCAGTGTTCTACTAGGAATCAGACCACATCTCCTTATATAGAAGTTAGTCAGTGTTCTACTAGGAATCAGACCACATCTCCTTATATAGAAGTTAGTCAGTGTTCTACTAGGAATCAGACCACATCTCCTTATATAGAAGTTAGTCAGTGTCATCTCTCAAGTAAGTGTTCTACTAGGAATCAGACCACATCTCCTTATATAGAAGTTAGTCAGTGTTCTACTAGGAATCAGACCACATCTCCTTATATAGAAGTTAGTCAGTGTTCTACTAGGAATCAGACCACATCTCCTTATATAGAAGTTAGTCAGTGTTCTACTAGGAATCAGACCACATCTCCTTATATAGAAGTTAGTCAGTGTTCTACTAGGAATCAGACCACATCTCCTTATATAGAAGTTAGTCAGTGTTCTACTAGGAATCATACCACATCTCCTTATATAGAAGTTAGTCAGTGTTCTACTAGGAATCAGACCACATCTCCTTATATAGAAGTTAGTCAGTGTTCTACTAGGAATCAGACCACATCTCCTTATATAGAAGTTAGTCAGTGTTCTACTAGGAATCATACCACATCTCCTTATATAGAAGTTAGTCAGTGTTCTACTAGGAATCAGACCACATCTCCTTATATAGAAGTTAGTCAGTGTTCTACTAGGAATCAGACCACATCTCCTTATATAGAAGTTAGTCAGTGTCATCTCTCAAGTAAGTGTTCTACTAGGAATCATACCACATCTCCTTATATAGAAGTTAGTCAGTGTTCTACTAGGAATCATACCACATCTCCTTATATAGAAGTTAGTCAGTGTCATCTCTCAAGTAAGTGTTCTACTAGGAATCATACCACATCTCCTTATATAGAAGTTAGTCAGTGTTCTACTAGGAATCATACCACATCTCCTTATATAGAAGTTAGTCAGTGTTCTACTAGGAATCATACCACATCTCCTTATATAGAAGTTAGTCAGTGTCATCTCTCAAGTAAGTGTTCTACTAGGAATCATACCACATCTCCTTATATAGAAGTTAGTCAGTGTTCTACTAGGAATCATACCACATCTCCTTATATAGAAGTTAGTCAGTGTTCTACTAGGAATCATACCACATCTCCTTATATAGAAGTTAGTCAGTGTTCTACTAGGAATCATACCACATCTCCTTATATAGAAGTTAGTCAGTGTCATCTCTCAAGTAAGTGTTCTACTAGGAATCAGACCACATCTCCTTATATAGAAGTTAGTCAGTGTTCTACTAGGAATCAGACCACATCTCCTTATATAGAAGTTAGTCAGTGTCATCTCACAAGTAAGTGTTCTACTAGGAATCAGACCACATCTCCTTATATAGAAGTTAGTCAGTGTCATCTCTCAAGTAAGTGTTCTACTAGGAATCATACCACATCTCCTTATATAGAAGTTAGTCAGTGTCATCTCACAAGTAAGTGTTCTACTAGGAATCATACCACATCTCCTTATATAGAAGTTAGTCAGTGTCATCTCACAAGTAAGTGTTCTACTAGGAATCAGACCACATCTCCTTATATAGAAGTTAGTCAGTGTCATCTCACAAGTAAGTGTTCTACTAGGAATCATACCACATCTCCTTATATAGAAGTTAGTCAGTGTCATCTCTCAAGTAAGTGTTCTACTAGGAATCATACCACATCTCCTGATATAGAAGTTAGTCAGTGTCATCTCTCAAGTAAGTGTTCTACTAGGAATCATACCACATCTCCTTATATAGAAGTTAGTCAGTGTCATCTCTCAAGTAAGTGTTCTACTAGGAATCAGACCACATCTCCTTATATAGAAGTTAGTCAGTGTCATCTCTCAAGTAAGTGTTCTACTAGGAATCATACCACATCTCCTTATATAGAAGTTAGTCAGTGTTCTACTAGGAATCATACCACATCTCCTTATATAGAAGTTAGTCAGTGTCATCTCACAAGTAAGTGTTCTACTAGGAATCAGACCACATCTCCTTATATAGAAGTTAGTCAGTGTCATCTCTCAAGTAAGTGTTCTACTAGGAATCATACCACATCTCCTTATATAGAAGTTAGTCAGTCTCATCTCACAAGTAAGTGTTCTACTAGGAATCATACCACATCTCCTTATATAGAAGTTAGTCAGTGTCATCTCACAAGTAAGTGTTCTACTAGGAATCAGACCACATCTCCTTATATAGAAGTTAGTCAGTGTCATCTCACAAGTAAGTGTTCTACTAGGAATCATACCACATCTCCTTATATAGAAGTTAGTCAGTGTCATCTCTCAAGTAAGTGTTCTACTAGGAATCATACCACATCTCCTGATATAGAAGTTAGTCAGTGTCATCTCTCAAGTAAGTGTTCTACTAGGAATCAGACCACATCTCCTTATATAGAAGTTAGTCAGTGTTCTACTAGGAATCATACCACATCTCCTTATATAGAAGTTAGTCAGTGTCATCTCTCAAGTAAGTGTTCTACTAGGAATCAGACCACATCTCCTTATATAGAAGTTAGTCAGTGTCATCTCTCAAGTAAGTGTTCTACTAGGAATCATACCACATCTCCTTATATAGAAGTTAGTCAGTGTCATCTCTCAAGTAAGTGTTCTACTAGGAATCATACCACATCTCCTTATATAGAAGTTAGTCAGTGTCATCTCTCAAGTAAGTGTTCTACTAGGAATCATACCACATCTCCTTATATAGAAGTTAGTCAGTGTTCTACTAGGAATCATACCACATCTCCTTATATAGAAGTTAGTCAGTGTTCTACTAGGAATCATACCACATCTCCTTATATAGAAGTTAGTCAGTGTTCTACTAGGAATCAGACCACATCTCCTTATATAGAAGTTAGTCAGTGTTCTACTAGGAATCATACCACATCTCCTTATATAGAAGTTAGTCAGTGTCATCTCTCAAGTAAGTGTTCTACTAGGAATCATACCACATCTCCTTATATAGAAGTTAGTCAGTGTTCTACTAGGAATCAGACCACATCTCCTTATATAGAAGTTAGTCAGTGTCATCTCTCAAGTAAGTGTTCTACTAGGAATCAGACCACATCTCCTTATATAGAAGTTAGTCAGTGTCATCTCTCAAGTAAGTGTTCTACTAGGAATCATACCACATCTCCTTATATAGAAGTTAGTCAGTGTCATCTCTCAAGTAAGTGTTCTACTAGGAATCAGACCACATCTCCTTATATAGAAGTTAGTCAGTGTCATCTCTCAAGTAAGTGTTCTACTAGGAATCATACCACATCTCCTTATATAGAAGTTAGTCAGTGTCATCTCTCAAGTAAGTGTTCTACTAGGAATCATACCACATCTCCTTATATAGAAGTTAGTCAGTGTCATCTCTCAAGTAAGTGTTCTACTAGGAATCATACCACATCTCCTGATATAGAAGTTAGTCAGTGTCATCTCTCAAGTAAGTGTTCTACTAGGAATCATACCACATCTCCTTATATAGAAGTTAGTCAGTGTTCTACTAGGAATCAGACCACATCTCCTTATATAGAAGTTAGTCAGTGTCATCTCTCAAGTAAGTGTTCTACTAGGAATCAGACCACATCTCCTTATATAGAAGTTAGTCAGTGTCATCTCTCAAGTAAGTGTTCTACTAGGAATCATACCACATCTCCTTATATAGAAGTTAGTCAGTGTCATCTCTCAAGTAAGTGTTCTACTAGGAATCATACCACATCTACTTATATAGAAGTTAGTCCGTGTCATCTCTCAAGTAAGTGTTCTACTAGGAATCATACCACATCTCCTTATATAGAAGTTAGTCAGTGTCATCTCTCAAGTAAGTGTTCTACTAGGAATCAGACCACATCTCCTTATATAGAAGTTAGTCAGTGTTCTACTAGGAATCATACCACATCTCCTTATATAGAAGTTAGTCAGTGTTCTACTAGGAATCATACCACATCTCCTTATATAGAAGTTAGTCAGTGTTCTACTAGGAATCATACCACATCTCCTTATATAGAAGTTAGTCAGTGTTCTACTAGGAATCATACCACATCTCCTTATATAGAAGTTAGTCAGTGTTCTACTAGGAATCAGACCACATCTCCTTATATAGAAGTTAGTCAGTGTTCTACTAGGAATCATACCACATCTCCTTATATAGAAGTTAGTCAGTGTCATCTCTCAAGTAAGTGTTCTACTAGGAATCATACCACATCTCCTTATATAGAAGTTAGTCAGTGTCATCTCTCAAGTAAGTGTTCTACTAGGAATCAGACCACATCTCCTTATATAGAAGTTAGTCAGTGTTCTACTAGGAATCAGACCACATCTCCTTATATAGAAGTTAGTCAGTGTTCTACTAGGAATCATACCACATCTCCTTATATAGAAGTTAGTCAGTGTCATCTCTCAAGTAAGTGTTCTACTAGGAATCAGACCACATCTCCTTATATAGAAGTTAGTCAGTGTCATCTCTCAAGTAAGTGTTCTACTAGGAATCAGACCACATCTCCTTATATAGAAGTTAGTCAGTGTCATCTCTCAAGTAAGTGTTCTACTAGGAATCAGACCACATCTCCTTATATAGAAGTTAGTCAGTGTTCTACTAGGAATCATACCACATCTCCTTATATAGAAGTTAGTCAGTGTCATCTCTCAAGTAAGTGTTCTACTAGGAATCATACCACATCTCCTTATATAGAAGTTAGTCAGTGTTCTACTAGGAATCATACCACATCTCCTTATATAGAAGTTAGTCAGTGTTCTACTAGGAATCATACCACATCTCCTTATATAGAAGTTAGTCAGTGTCATCTCTCAAGTAAGTGTTCTACTAGGAATCATACCACATCTCCTTATATAGAAGTTAGTCAGTGTTCTACTAGGAATCATACCACATCTCCTTATATAGAAGTTAGTCAGTGTTCTACTAGGAATCATACCACATCTCCTTATATAGAAGTTAGTCAGTGTCATCTCTCAAGTAAGTGTTCTACTAGGAATCATACCACATCTCCTTATATAGAAGTTAGTCAGTGTCATCTCTCAAGTAAGTGTTCTACTAGGAATCAGACCACATCTCCTTATATAGAAGTTAGTCAGTGTTCTACTAGGAATCAGACCACATCTCCTTATATAGAAGTTAGTCAGTGTTCTACTAGGAATCATACCACATCTCCTTATATAGAAGTTAGTCAGTGTCATCTCTCAAGTAAGTGTTCTACTAGGAATCATACCACATCTCCTTATATAGAAGTTAGTCAGTGTCATCTCTCAAGTAAGTGTTCTACTAGGAATCAGACCACATCTCCTTATATAGAAGTTAGTCAGTGTTCTACTAGGAATCAGACCACATCTCCTTATATAGAAGTTAGTCAGTGTCATCTCTCAAGTAAGTGTTCTACTAGGAATCATACCACATCTCCTTATATAGAAGTTAGTCAGTGTCATCTCTCAAGTAAGTGTTCTACTAGGAATCAGACCACATCTCCTTATATAGAAGTTAGTCAGTGTTCTACTAGGAATCATACCACATCTCCTTATATAGAAGTTAGTCAGTGTCATCTCTCAAGTAAGTGTTCTACTAGGAATCAGACCACATCTCCTTATATAGAAGTTAGTCAGTGTCATCTCTCAAGTAAGTGTTCTACTAGGAATCATACCACATCTCCTTATATAGAAGTTAGTCAGTGTTCTACTAGGAATCATACCACATCTCCTTATATAGAAGTTAGTCAGTGTCATCTCTCAAGTAAGTGTTCTACTAGGAATCATACCACATCTCCTTATATAGAAGTTAGTCAGTGTTCTACTAGGAATCATACCACATCTCCTTATATAGAAGTTAGTCAGTGTCATCTCTCAAGTAAGTGTTCTACTAGGAATCAGACCACATCTCCTTATATAGAAGTTAGTCAGTGTTCTACTAGGAATCATACCACATCTCCTTATATAGAAGTTAGTCAGTGTTCTACTAGGAATCAGACCACATCTCCTTATATAGAAGTTAGTCAGTGTCATCTCTCAAGTAAGTGTTCTACTAGGAATCATACCACATCTCCTTATATAGAAGTTAGTCAGTGTCATCTCTCAAGTAAGTGTTCTACTAGGAATCAGACCACATCTCCTTATATAGAAGTTAGTCAGTGTTCTACTAGGAATCAGACCACATCTCCTTATATAGAAGTTAGTCAGTGTTCTACTAGGAATCATACCACATCTCCTTATATAGAAGTTAGTCAGTGTCATCTCTCAAGTAAGTGTTCTACTAGGAATCATACCACATCTCCTTATATAGAAGTTAGTCAGTGTTCTACTAGGAATCATACCACATCTCCTTATATAGAAGTTAGTCAGTGTTCTACTAGGAATCATACCACATCTCCTTATATAGAAGTTAGTCAGTGTTCTACTAGGAATCATACCACATCTCCTTATATAGAAGTTAGTCAGTGTTCTACTAGGAATCAGACCACATCTCCTTATATAGAAGTTAGTCAGTGTCATCTCTCAAGTAAGTGTTCTACTAGGAATCAGACCACATCTCCTTATATAGAAGTTAGTCAGTGTTCTACTAGGAATCATACCACATCTCCTTATATAGAAGTTAGTCAGTGTCATCTCTCAAGTAAGTGTTCTACTAGGAATCATACCACATCTCCTTATATAGAAGTTAGTCAGTGTCATCTCTCAAGTAAGTGTTCTACTAGGAATCAGACCACATCTCCTTATATAGAAGTTAGTCAGTGTTCTACTAGGAATCATACCACATCTCCTTATATAGAAGTTAGTCAGTGTCATCTCACAAGTAAGTGTTCTACTAGGAATCAGACCACATCTCCTTATATAGAAGTTAGTCAGTGTCATCTCTCAAGTAAGTGTTCTACTAGGAATCATACCACATCTCCTTATATAGAAGTTAGTCAGTGTCATCTCTCAAGTAAGTGTTCTACTAGGAATCATACCACATCTCCTTATATAGAAGTTAGTCAGTGTCATCTCTCAAGTAAGTGTTCTACTAGGAATCAGACCACATCTCCTTATATAGAAGTTAGTCAGTGTCATCATTCAAGTAAGTGTTCTACTAGGAATCATACCACATCTCCTTATATAGAAGTTAGTCAGTGTCATCTCTCAAGTAAGTGTTCTACTAGGAATCAGACCACATCTCCTTATATAGAAGTTAGTCAGTGTCATCTCTCAAGTAAGTGTTCTACTAGGAATCAGACCACATCTCCTTATATAGAAGTTAGTCAGTGTCATCTCTCAAGTAAGTGTTCTACTAGGAATCATACCACATCTCCTTATATAGAAGTTAGTCAGTGTTCTACTAGGAATCATACCACATCTCCTTATATAGAAGTTAGTCAGTGTCATCTCTCAAGTAAGTGTTCTACTAGGAATCAGACCACATCTCCTTATATAGAAGTTAGTCAGTGTCATCTCTCAAGTAAGTGTTCTACTAGGAATCATACCACATCTCCTTATATAGAAGTTAGTCAGTGTTCTACTAGGAATCATACCACATCTCCTTATATAGAAGTTAGTCAGTGTCATCTCTCAAGTAAGTGTTCTACTAGGAATCAGACCACATCTCCTTATATAGAAGTTAGTCAGTGTCATCTCTCAAGTAAGTGTTCTACTAGGAATCATACCACATCTCCTTATATAGAAGTTAGTCAGTGTCATCTCTCAAGTAAGTGTTCTACTAGGAATCAGACCACATCTCCTTATATAGAAGTTAGTCAGTGTTCTACTAGGAATCAGACCACATCTCCTTATATAGAAGTTAGTCAGTGTCATCTCTCAAGTAAGTGTTCTACTAGGAATCAGACCACATCTCCTTATATAGAAGTTAGTCAGTGTCATCTCTCAAGTAAGTGTTCTACTAGGAATCATACCACATCTCCTTATATAGAAGTTAGTCAGTGTTCTACTAGGAATCATACCACATCTCCTTATATAGAAGTTAGTCAGTGTCATCTCTCAAGTAAGTGTTCTACTAGGAATCAGACCACATCTCCTTATATAGAAGTTAGTCAGTGTCATCTCTCAAGTAAGTGTTCTACTAGGAATCATACCACATCTCCTTATATAGAAGTTAGTCAGTGTCATCTCTCAAGTAAGTGTTCTACTAGGAATCAGACCACATCTCCTTATATAGAAGTTAGTCAGTGTTCTACTAGGAATCAGACCACATCTCCTTATATAGAAGTTAGTCAGTGTCATCTCTCAAGTAAGTGTTCTACTAGGAATCAGACCACATCTCCTTATATAGAAGTTAGTCAGTGTCATCTCTCAAGTAAGTGTTCTACTAGGAATCAGACCACATCTCCTTATATAGAAGTTAGTCAGTGTCATCTCTCAAGTAAGTGTTCTACTAGGAATCAGACCACATCTCCTTATATAGAAGTTAGTCAGTGTCATCTCTCAAGTAAGTGTTCTACTAGGAATCATACCACATCTCCTTATATAGAAGTTAGTCAGTGTCATCTCTCAAGTAAGTGTTCTACTAGGAATCAGACCACATCTCCTTATATAGAAGTTAGTCAGTGTCATCTCTCAAGTAAGTGTTCTACTAGGAATCATACCACATCTCCTTATATAGAAGTTAGTCAGTGTCATCTCTCAAGTAAGTGTTCTACTAGGAATCATACCACATCTCCTTATATAGAAGTTAGTCAGTGTCATCTCTCAAGTAAGTGTTCTACTAGGAATCAGACCACATCTCCTTATATAGAAGTTAGTCAGTGTCATCTCTCAAGTAAGTGTTCTACTAGGAATCAGACCACATCTCCTTATATAGAAGTTAGTCAGTGTCATCTCTCAAGTAAGTGTTCTACTAGGAATCATACCACATCTCCTTATATAGAAGTTAGTCAGTGTCATCTCTCAAGTAAGTGTTCTACTAGGAATCAGACCACATCTCCTTATATAGAAGTTAGTCAGTGTCATCTCTCAAGTAAGTGTTCTACTAGGAATCATACCACATCTCCTTATATAGAAGTTAGTCAGTGTCATCTCTCAAGTAAGTGTTCTACTAGGAATCATACCACATCTCTCAAGTAAGTGTTCTACTAGGAATCATACCACATCTCTCAAGTAAGTGTTCTACTAGGAATCAGACCACATCTCCTTATATAGAAGTTAGTCAGTGTCATCATTCATTTCATTTTTTTATTTTCAACAATTTTGCAAAAAAAGGGGGGAGGGGGACAAACACATAGCTTAATTCATTTGCTATCCTGTTGAATAAAACAATATCAATAAAGTTTTACTCATTGTTCATTTTTGCAAGGTCTCACTGTCTGTCCTGACTACCTTTAGTATGCGTTTCAATATTTTTCCATTGGTAAGATATGCCACTTTGTGACTTAAATGAAACAAAGTTTCTGATGGAATACATTGTAGTTCACTCTTCCTAATATTTTCCTTTAGTACAATTGTTTTAGTTGTACTAACTCAATAAATGATTCATCTCCCATTGTTTTCATTGCTTAACACATAACAACGATTTATTTCTAGAGAAGAATTAACTGTTAAAGCTGTAAATTTAGATTTAGCTGGGTTCCAAAAGCAAGCAGAAGAAGGAGCCAGGATGGGATTTACAGGGAAACAGGTGATTCATCCAGATCAGATCCCTATCGTCAATGCTGCTTTCTCTCCTTCAAAGGAAAGGGTTCAGTGGGCCATAGAAATAATCGAAGCTTTTGATGAACATCCAAAATCTGGACAGGTGAGGTTATATTATGCTGGATGCCAGTTTTATGTTATCACAGTTGACTGGCCAATTCTCTTTAAGCTTTCACTGAAAATACACCATTGCATCTGTTTATCTTTTGAGTTAACTTTCAACAACTGTAGTCGCCTTACAAAAGCTTAAGAAAAACTTCATATGAGCTGCGTCGGATAGAAATTGACCTTATGCAAATGAATATCAATACATCTGTTATTATATTTTTGGTTGAAAAAATCTCTATGCAAATTCTGTAAATGTTTGAAAATTTAGTTGATATAAGAACCCTACAAAACAGACCAAAATTCATCTTTTATTTCGTATCTGAATGTTTTTTAATCACTTAAAGTCTTATACATGTACATGTATACTTGCATGAGGTCTGTTTCTATCCGAAGCAGCTCATTTAACTGAATGTAACTGAATAGGTGTACATATTATGACTTGTAATAGTGTGTTTCTTTGTTAAATAAGATATTGTGTAAATAAGAGTAAATTGCGTAACACAGATTTTTGTTTGTTTTTAGGTCAGAAAACAATATGAATGCCTCATCAATTTTCATTATATAATTCCATTCAACTGATAGCAATGATAAAAATATTTGAGAATTTATTAGCTAAGTCTGCTGGAAGAATTGTTGCCCACATCTATAATGTGATCATGCCTGGGCATAAATTGTCATTTTGTAAAATGTATTTACCAGCCTAATGCCTATATGAAGGAGGGTTTGTTGTTGATATATATGACTATTTGAATCATTTCTAATATTTTAGGAGCCTTTGTTTTTGATGGAAAGATGATTGATATGCCGCTAGTTTTACAGGCTAGAAATATTGTCAGCATGGCTCAAGCAGTATCAATCACATGAGTACAGATCATGTGATACCAATCACATAAAGTACAGATCATGTGATACCAATCACATAAAGTACAGATCATGTGATACCAATCACATTTGAAGAAAAGAAAAATTTAATTCATATCACAAATTTCAAGCTGCTAAACAGAATACTGTTTGCCATCCATACTTATGACGTACACCTGTCCATATGTTAACTCGGTGAAGGTATTCTATCAGTATTACGCTAGGTCAGACTTGTCAAAATGTTTTTACCATTTGACATTAAGAGCATGTTGGCATTTTACCAGTACAATATATTGTTATTTTTGTAAAAGGAATCAATACATAAAAAAGAATAGTTTCAAGAGAACCTCACACATCTTAAGATATACCTTCAATTTGAAGTGATATGCAATAATTTTTTACTGGATATTTCAGAAATCCTTGTTGAATTAAGATATTTTTGTTGCATTTTATAGCTGAGGGATGTAAAATCATCAACATTATGAATCTCTTAGCATAGAAACAAAATAATAATTACTGTTATAGTGCTCATTAGGAATCTCACTGAAGCTCTCAGCCATGAATCAGTTCCCATAATTTCCATAGAACCTTTATATAAATCCACATTTTTCTAAATGCATAATTTGTACATTGTAGACATCTTTAGATGGAATGGGCTATTCTTAAAAGTCCTTTTTGATCATTTTTATGTTCAGGAACTTATACATATAGGCTGATTTAGCGGAGGCCCGTCCCCATTCCACCCATAATGTAGCTTCATATATGATAAATGCTTAGACTTTTTTACAAGTATTACTCCCCCCTTTCCTTTTTGAAATCCTGGATCCGTAACTGATACATCCTTGGCTGTCTTCCTGATGACTGTGAATCCAAAAAAAATGCTACTCACACATAAAATGAATAAAGTTTTTTTTTTTCATTTTACTGTAAATTTACTGTTTTAGAGTTGTGGCCCTAAATTTTCCCACAAAAATATTGTAAAATTGGGTTTCCAGATGATCAAGACAGTTTAGGGGATCTGTGGATTTTGACAGTTTTTTTTAAGTAATTCTTTGATTATAAAGACTGTAGGAAATGCTGAATTCAATATAAACATTCAAAATAAAATTTATTGTTTAAACTTTTAGGCACTTTTTAAATATAACTTTGTATCTACATGCAGTGTGTAGATATCATTCATTTGATACTGGTTCTAAAGTTTGCAAGTTTATTACCAGAGTAAATTGGATTGATTATCTTTAATCAAGAGATCAATTTCTATTTGATATAACAAGATGGTTGTTAAATTGTGTATTTGTTTTGAATGGTTGGGATACTCTCTCATTGGTTCATACCCTACAGCCCCTTTTTTCCATATATATGTATAAGAGTCTACACAAAACAATCAACTAGCAAATTTAATACATATCTGATTCTCTAACGACAGTTCAGTGCAAACGAACAAAATTAAAAAACGATGCACAAATCTTAAGACTTATATATAAATATTATACAATTATTGACTTTTGATGAGGTTGATACAATGATTTATCAACCCAAGAGATATGATAATCACCTAGGCCAATGGCCGAGGGTGAATGTCATATCTCTGGGGTTGATAAATCATTGTATCAACTGAAATCAAAAGTCAACAATTGTTTTATTATATGACTTTTTATCCTTCTCCAATTTTCTAGTATTTGCTCAAGATACTTTTAAAACTGCACCCATTTGTTATACTAAACATATCATCTGCTATTGCAGTTGCTAATTTCCATAAGTTGAAATATTCAATAAAGTTTACTAAAAAAATACACCTCCAACAAGAAGAGAAAAAACACCAAAAACAAGAAGAGAAAAAAAAAAACACTGAAAACAAGAAGAAAAAGTAAAAAAAACTGGAATTTAAATGACGTTATAAACCTACGTCATTGACATTGCATTGGAATAACTATATTTAGGTACATGACACTGTTCCAAGTCTTATATTAACCTCTTGCGAATTTTGCCACGGTGAATACAATGTTTTATCAAAGAGGATTTCCTATGATTTTAGCCAATGAGAAAACAGATAATTAGTGTATAGGTAATTATCAAATAGTGAGATAATTATTTATTTACTGTGTAAATGAAAACCTTTACATACTACAACTGCTCTATTTGCACAGTCAAAATACATTGTCCTTATAAAAGTTGGCTTTATGTACATTCTACTCTGTTCCTAATATAAAAATAAGAAGATGTGGTATAATTGCCAATGAGACAACTCTCCACCAGAGACCAAATGACATAGAAGTTAACAACTATAGGTCACCGTATAAGCCTTGTACAAATAGATTTTATATTAAGAGACAATATATTGTTATAAGTAGTGCTTCAAAATAGTTTCAATAAAATTGTTAATGTTAATTGTTGAGTTTGAGTAGATTCAGTTTGTTTTGTAACATGTATATCTATTTATGTATATAAGCTTATTAGATGTATGTCCTTGCTATAATACTCGTGTTTTCTGCAGGTTTTGGAATTAATAGTCTGTAATTATAATTTTGATTGAGACTGTAGCATTATGTACCTACATGCACTATCTTTTTCACACATTGTAAGTGTTTATGAGCTGATAGTTTCTGCTTCACATTGAAGGCCTTAACAAAACAAGTCAAATGGGTTAATTTGAATTTCAGATTTTTGTAATTTCAGTCTAATTTTAAAGTCCTGTATGTGTTTGTTTTATATAATGGACCTGAAATGAGAACATTATATAATGTTTCCTGTTTTTTTTCTTTTCATTCTTTTTTCTGTAAATCCTTCTAAGCAAGTGTCTGATTACAAAATTAAAAAAAAAACTAATGTTCCAGATGGCATTTGCCTCTATTTTTATACTTCTAGTATTGTGATGTCCGGTTCATGAGCCAGCATGGAAAAGTGGTTACCTAATTTGTGTAATCAACTCTTCCTACAGTTTTCAACCCAGATCCCTGACACTTTACACTTGTTGAAGATGTTTTTCTTATTTTTCTGAAATTGGGAAGTGAGTAATTTCTTCAGCAAAATTTTCAAAAGATGGTAACAACTTTTATTGTAACCAAGATCTTTGGAACATCACGAAAAAATGCAAACCTATTGAGGCTGTGCATCTTCCATTATGGAGTTGTTGAAAGCGTTTTTTCTATATATATTGTGATTTAAGATATATATGACCTCTAGAAGGGAACTTCACCAGTATGATATTTACTGTTTATACAGTCTGTAACCATAAATATAAGGGTTACTGTCTTTGAGTGAGAAATTAGAAATAAAAAGGTAAAAGATGAATCCGAATGCTTGAGGAAAATTATCCCAATTTGTAGTGGTCATTTATAAAGCTCTGCTAGTTACATATTATTAGGTTTTTGTATTTTAAACATCTGATCTATGAATATGTTAATAAAAATTTCTTAGATTTATATATTTGTTTATATTGTTGTTCTTGTGTACATCTAAATCATTATTTACAAGTTTTGACCATTCACATTTAATACAAGTTTTTAACCATTCACATTCAGAGTGTTCCTTGAAAATTAGGAGATAACTGTATTGTTTTTTCAGCTTGGCCTTTGTAAAATGTAGGTTTAACTGTCGAAAATTGAGTTTATCTAGCGACGTATAGCGGAGCTTGGTAAACAGATATTTGCGACAGTAAAATCAAGTTTTACTTTCCTTAGTTTCGGACTGGTTGAACATTATCGTTCTAAACGAATTGCATTAGAATGTGTTATATCAGACCCCAAAAGTATGTTTTACAAACTTAGTCAGACTTTCTGGACGATGTGTTGGCCCTTGTCATTTTTCTTTGTTTTTATATAAAAATGAGGAGATCTGGTATTATTGCCGATGAGACAACTATCCACCAGAGTTAAAATGAAGTGAAAAGTAAAATATCAAAAATACCGAAATCCAAGGAAAATTCAAAACAGAAAGTCCCTTATCAAATGGCAAAATCAAAAGCTCAAACACACCAAACAAATGGAAAACAACTGTCATATTCCTGACTTGGTACAGACATTTCCTTATGTAGAAGATGGTGGATTAAACCTGGTTTTATAGCTAGCTAAACCTCTCACTTGTATGACAGTCGCATAAAATTCCATTATATTGACAACAATGTGTGAACAAAACAAACAGACATAATAGGTAAAAATGTCAAAAATAGGGGTACAGCACTATAAAAACTAACAAATATGGCAACAAAGAAAAACAAAATGGCATATAGACAAAGCACATAAGCATAAATGAAAGACAAGAATACAAAAATTGACCATAGCACAATAACACAATGACGGGATGTATAAGTACCGAGCCACGTCAAAGGGATATTACCAAAAATGGACTAAACAGTAAAGGTAATAATTTACAAAGACATATAAAAGAACACTATAAAAGAGGGACGAAAGATACCAGAGGGACAGTCAAACTCATAGATCGAAAACAAACTGACAACGCCATGTCCAAAAATAAAAAGACAGACAAATAATAGTACAGATGACACAACATAGAAAACTAAAGACTAAGCAACACGAACCCCACCAAAAACTGGGGGTGATCTCAGGTGCTCCGGAAGGGTAAGCAGATCCTGCTCCACATGTGGCACCCGTCGTGTTGCTTATGTTATTACAAATCCGGTAAATAGTCTAAGTCGGTAAGTCACATTCGTGAAAAGGGAAGGGTATTGTAGTTACGACTTAAGGAACATATCCGATATCATTTGTGAAACGGTTATTCCATAACGGTCAACCAACTCGTGATATAACATGTAATTAAGATGATAAATAACGACAGTACCTAGAATCTATACTTGAAGACCATAGTGTATTATTTGTGAAGTTGATACGGAATATTTATCAACAAGGTCTTGGTATCTTCCGATGAACTTATTTAGGAAATGTATATCCCATATGCAGGTGAAGTTAGTATATTGCTACTGAGGTGGGGGAAATTGATAATTTCAAAATTAAAATCATCTCGTTTGTCATAGATTCTAGTGCTGAGATGACCGCTTATGTTAAATTTGAGGTATAAGTCTAAAAATGAGGCGGAGGAAGCCGTGTTTGTAGTTACTTTAATTTCTAGTTCTGGAAGATATATTAATGGAACCCAATCAGAAAAGTTTGGATTGTTAATGGAAAGAACATCATCAATATATCTAAATGTGAAATTAAATGATCTGGCTTCTTTGATATTCTTGTTTTTGACAAGTGTCTGAAGGAACTCCGACTCATATGAAAATAAGAAGAGGTCGGCAAGGAGAGGCGCACAGTTTGTTCCCATAGGAATGCAGACAATCTACCTCCAAATTCAGCAAATATGTTGTCAATAAGAAACTCCAGCATACTGATCACTTGTTCCTCTGTTTAGCATGATTTACCTTTTTGTTCACTATTAACAAGATATGCCGTATGGTATCCCAAAGTAATAAATTTATAGCGTATACTACCATTTTTATATTGAAAAGCATTGTGGATTATTTCTTTTAGGCGATTTTTCAATTTCACATGGGGAATGGTGGTATACAGGGTTGAAAAATCAAAAGTTTTGATAGAACTAATTTCAGAGAAAGATCGAGATTTAAAGTTATCCAGAAGTTCTTTAAAGTTTTTTAGAATCCACATATGGTTAATACCACTATGCGAGTAAACAGTTTCGCAAGTATTTCTGAAGACCCTCTTTCACTGTGGACAGAATATTTGTCAATCTAATCGACAATTCCATGAACATGCAGATGAACTGGCAATGTACCGTTGTGTGTACATAATTTTGTGAAGCTTGGTATCCAATACAAACAAGGTAAGTCCTCAGATTTGCTGTTCAATGTAATGTTCATTGAAGCCATGAAGGTCTTATGATTCGCCAAAATGTCATCCTTGTCAAATGATACGTTTTTGGAAAGTTTGCTATAGCTTGCTATAGCAATATACTTTCCTAAGGCATCAGCCTCAAATCGGAAGTAGGACAGACTGACTTACTTCCGGTGTTCTACTAGATAATGTAGTACTAGTGTTTGAATGCTAATTCTAGGAAATGCTTTTGAAATTTTGAGTTACTACTTTTTTGATAAGCTTACAGCTTGAATAAAAATGGACTGAATATTCTTCTTCTTTTTCCAGGAAAGGAACCGAATTCAATAATTGAATGTGTTAGGTCCCGCAAAAACTATCCACAGTGTCGGACAACACAGAAAGTTTTCTCTTGGCTATTTACATTTAAAACGTTCTCTATATATATACAATTAAAACTATGTACAGGATGTTACTGTCTAGATTTTAGCAGAGCATGCTTTCAGGGCAGCTCTGAATCCTTCAACTGTGTCAGCTGATGTCAGTTGGTTCCAGTCCCTGATGGTCCTTGGGAAGAATGATTGGCCGAAGGCGTCTGTTGTAGCCTTTTCTTGGTAGAAGCGGGTTTTAACTCTGGTCCGGCTATCGTTTGGCGTCAGATATTGGTGCCGATCTATGTCTATTAGATCATGTTGTATTTTGAACAGCATGCATAGCCTATTTTGTTTCCTGTGGTCTTCAAGGCTTTCCTATTTTAAAGATTTTACCATGTTTGTTACACAGCCAGGTGTGCGGTCTGTATAGTTGTTGTTTACAAATCTGGCTGCTCTTTTCTGCACATGTCCGATTGCCTTTATTTTAGTCTGTTTTGTTGGGTTCCATACCGTGCATGCATATTCAACTGAAGGTCTTACTATTGTTGAATATGCTGCTGCTTTAACCGGTTTAGTGCAATCTTTTAGGTTACGTCTTATGAAGCCTAGTGTTTTGTTGCCTTTACCCAATATTTGTCAATATGTTTTTCCCAGGTTAGGTTATCGCTGATTGTAACTCCTATGAGGCGCCGTTTTACTATTTATTCCTTATTTTCTGATATCAAAATATTTCTTGATATCAAAATTGAATTCCTGATATCAAAATTGATTTTTGATATCAGAAAATATTTTTGATATCAAAAATATTTCTTGATATCAGGAATTCAATTTTCGATATCAAAATTCCCTTTTGACATCAAGAATTGCAAATTATTTATATTTCTTGATATCAGAAATTCGATTTTTGATATCAAAAATGATTTTTGATATCAAGAAATCCATTTTATGATATCAAAATAGATTTTCTGATATCAAATAATACTGACGATTTTTGATATCAAGAAATACATTTTCTGATATCAAAAATGATTTTTGATATCAAAATTGAATTCCTGATATCAAAAATCATTTTTGATGTCAGAAAATAGGAAAAGATGAATGATGTCTCCTGTGTGTCGATAAAAGCATCCGAGCTCACCCATGAGCCCTAACATTAGGTCTGGTGTTTCGGTCGTGTTTAAGGAAAGAATATCTCAGAGTTCGGCTTCATCAGTCATAAGAAGTTTTGTGTTTTATGTTTCGCATTTCAATAATTTATAGTCAATAATTCGTGTAAGTTCTCGTTTCTTTTATAAGCAATTATTGGTTTCCTCTGAAACAGATTTGTGCAGCCAGGATTTTTTGTGAAATTAAGCCCCAGTGTTTTGGTAATCTTGTTTTTAGTTTTTTTCCCCGTTGATTATGTTGCGGATTTAGTAAGTTAGTTAGTTCTGTTAAATATAAAAATAAGGAGATGCGGTATGAATGCCAATGAAACAACTATACATAAGTTCAAATGAAGTGGATATAAGCAATTATAGGCAACCGTACGGCCTTCAACAATGAGAAAAACCCATACCGTATAGTCGGCTATCAAAGGGACCCGACATGAAAAATATGAAACAATTCAATTGAGAAAATAACTGCCTAATTTATAACAAAACAATTTACGAAAAACAAATATGACAGATAAGAACCAACGACAACCACTGAACTACAGGCTCCTAACTTGGGACAGGCACATAAAGAATGTGGCGGGGCTAAACATGATTGAGCGTTCAACCCTTCCCCTTACCTGGGACACTGATGTTACATCACAACATAAGAACAAACTATAAAAATCAGTTGAAAGGGGCTTAAATCATCAGATTGATACAAAGAAGATAAACAGCTAACAAAAACACAGACCGGACGTGACAGGGTATTTATACATCCGTAACAACAACAAGAAGACTCAAAGTACAGATCTGAGAGTTCTCGCAGTTAACATGGTTAATGACAGCTAGTTCAAAGCCAATAACAAATAAAAAAAAAAAAATGCATGTCTTGTATTTTCAAATACTTCGTCTATTTCGTCTTTTAAGAGACATCTTTTGAAGACTGCTAGTATTTCTTATGGACCGCGCCTTGCATAAATCATTTAAATACATTTATTTTATATGAGCTTTTCTGTGAAGTATTGAAAAGTGTCAGTAGGTTTGATGTACATTTTTATATCTAAAATACCTTCATTTTGGAAGCGTTTGTCTTTGTATTAAAACGACTGCCAAGAAAGGCGTTATGTAAAATTTAGGTGGGTATGTATTGTATTAGATATATAAGGCGAAAAGATCGTGTATTACGTCAGTTGAACCTGAATATATCATCCAGCCATCGTATCTAAATCTAGAACACATCAGTATTTTGTTTCGATGTGTCAAGCTTTGTAAAGCATTTTTCAGTATTTAGTAAATGCTTAGCACTATTCCGCCGATTTGGATTCAAAGTGTTCGACGCAAAAGTAAATATGTTATATTTTAGAATAATTCCTAAAAGCTTCAATAAATTGTCTTTTAGTGGATGGGACTCGAATTTCGTAATAAGTTGGAATGAGGTAATTCAGTACTCGTTCAGTTTCGTCAAAATAAAGATTAGTATACAAGTTTTTGCTTCAAATGTTATTGAATAGCAGTTTTCTGGAGACTTTGCTGTCTAAATCATTATAAAACTTGAAGTGTCCTTAATATAAGTATTTTGTTTTTGTAACAAGGGACGCTATGTCATCAATATAACGACCAATATCGTGTAGCGGTACTCTAGATTTTAAAACAATTGCATTTTTTGCATATATTTCCTGATGTTTGGGCTCATGGGTGAGCTTGGATGCTTTTATTGACACACAGGGAGCCATCATTCATTTATTTCTTATTTTCTGATATCAAAATGATTTTTGATATCAAGAATTCAATTTTGATATCACAAAATCATTTTTGATATCAGAAAATCTATTTCTTGATATCAAAAATAAAAATATTTTCTGATATCAAAATTGAATTTTGATATCAGAAAATCGATTTCTTTATAGGTATTTGCTAGCTTCAGTGGTGTCTAGTGTGTGTCCATGCAGTTTGTAGTTAGTTGGTATTACAGGACGGTTCTTAGATTTTATTCGGATTACAATGCATTTTTTCGCATTGAAGCTCATTTGCCATGTATTTTCCCAGTCCTCTAAAGATGTTAGGTCTTTCTGCAGTAGGTCACTTTCTGCTTGGTTGCTTATGGTTCTATAGAGGAGGCTGTCGTCTGCAAATAGTTTGGTCTCTGATGATGTTGCTGTTTCTGGCATGTCGTTTATGTAGGCCAGGAACAGTAAAGGTCCAAGAACTGTGCCTTGAGGTACACCAGCGAGTATTGGTACTTGTTCAGAGACAGGATAACGCTTTGCATTCTGTTTTGTAGGAAGGATCTTATCCACTTGTTTGTTTTAGGGTTTACTCCGTAATACTCAAGTTTATGTAGTAGGCGATGGTGTGGCACTTTATCAAACGCTTTTGCAAAATCTAGTAGGATGATATCTACTTGGCTGTTACTTTTAATTTCGATGCAATGTCATGAATGGTGATGTTTAGTTGGGTTTCGCATGATCGTCTTTTGCGGAATCCATGTTGTGCGTTTGTAAGAATTTTGTGTTTATCGAAGTGGTCCATTACACTGCTGTGTACAATGTGTTCCAGGACTTTGCATGTAATGGAGGTAAGTGATACAGGTCTGTAGTTTGATGCTAAATGTCTTTCATCCTTTTTGAAGAGTGGGACTACATTTGCATCTTTCCAATCTTGAGTGACTTCTCCGGTGTTGAGGGATGCTTGGTACAGTTCTGTAAGAATTGGAGCAAGTTGGTCTGCTGCTGTCTTTAGTATACAGGATGGTATAGCATCTAGTCCAGTTGCCTTATGTGGTTTTAGGTTCTTCAATAATTTGTGAACTCCTTTCACATTGATTTGTATATCCGCCATGGTGGTATATGGACTTTTCCCTTTATTTGGGAAGTTATTAAGGTTTTCCTTTGTAAATACGGACTGGAATTGGTCGTTAAGGATGTTAGCTTTGCTCTTGTTATCGCTTTGGAGGAATCCCATTTTGTTCTTTAATGGTGCTACTCCTGTCCATTCTTGTCCTTTGCTTTTAATATAGGACCAGAATTTTTTAGAGTTGTCCTTGTAATTAGAGCTGACTTCTTCCATGTATTTCTTATTGGCTTGTCTGACTTCCCATTGTACTTCTTGTCTTAGTCTCTTGTATCTGTCGTGGTCTCTTTTCTTTTTGGTTTTCCTAGCTTTCTTATGTGCTTTTTGTTTTTGGTTGATCTTGCGTCTTAATGTTGTGTTCATCTATGGGTGAGTGTGTCTACCTTGAGTCATTTTTGTTGGTACTCGCTTCTCAATGGTTTTTTTAATTTCTGATTTGAAGCTTTGCCATATGGATTCTACAGTTCTGTCGCTGATGTTTTTAAAAGACGTCTTGAAGGTTTCGAGGTATTCCTTTATCTTACATATTTCTGTTTTTTTTCCATAAGTATATCTTCCTTCTTACTGGTTTTGGTTTTAAAGGTTTACATGCCATATCAAGTAGGACGATGTCATGGTCGCTGTTTCCTATTGATGGTAAAGGTTTACATCTTAGTTTGAATGATGGATGGGCGGTAAGCATTAAATCCAAGGTGTTTTCTTTGCGTGTTGAAAAGTCTACGATTTGTTCTAATCCATTATCAGCTATGGTGTCTAAAAAGCTTGACTTGTTCTTGTGGGGTACTGTCTATGTGTGATGGTCTGTTCTTGCCAATTAATATCTGGTAGGTTGAAGTCGTCTCCAATTAAGAAGATGTTTTTTGATGTTTTGCTTGATGTTTTGATGGTACTCATTTCGTCCTTAACCTAATTTAGGTAGATGTCATCTGTTTTATCTGGAGAGCGATAAAATGCACCAATAAGTATTTTCTTTTTTCCTTCTAAGGTGATTGTACCAGTTAATAGTTCTATCTCTGTGCTTCTTGTTATGCTCCCTAACTGTAATGATTGTTTGGCTGCTATCATTACTCCCCAATGTGAGTCGTTGTGACGGTCTCTTCGTTCGATGTCATATTCTAAGTAATCAGGAAAAATTTCACTTGATTTTATGTTTGGATCTAGCCATGTTTCAATGCCTATTATTATGTCTGAATCAGTTGACTCTATGATTGCCTCAAGAAGTTTACCCTTTTTTCTTAGACTCTGGAAGTTTATTGTTGAGCAGTCTTAGTTCTTTCTTAGGGGTTGGCTTCGTTATAGCTGGTTTAGGTGATGATGTCGTGATCGGTATATCTGCACTGAATGATGTTGTGTTGAAAGATGTTGAGTTGATACTTGATCCTGATGTTGATGGTATGGATGAATCAGATATACTGTCTAGCAATAGTGGATTGGTAGATAAATTAAGAGAGGCATGTTTGCTGTCATCTCCACTTTGTATAAAGTATACTTTTGTCGAAGAGTTGTTGAGTTTTGAGCATGATGGGAATGTCCATGTGTCTTCGCTCTTGCCTAGATTGCTGAATTCTTTTGTAGACATTTCAATGCAATTTCTGTGTGTCCATTTGTCACAGTCGTCACAGGCTATAGGTTCTAATTTGCATGCTTTTTGACAAATTGTGCATCGAAATCTTGGTCGTTTTGGGCCTGGGTTTGTTTCTATGCCCCTTAGTAAGAGTAGAACGAGTCTTTGTGAACTCCTATCTCTGGTGATCGAGTATTTTGACTGAGTCAATTGGATGTGTTTTTTTACTGTTCTTTATCCAATAGTAAGTTTGAGCTGTTGCTGTAATCGGGTTACTTAGACGTTCCGTTAAGTATATATTTACTCCTTCAATGGTGTTATGTGAGTAAATAGAGTCCTGATGAGTATGTTGGTATTGATGGCTAGGATTTAGTTTTATCTAATGTACCATGAATACCTGTCTTGTCCAGATAATAAGTGTAAGTATAAAGATAGTACATAGAACAGTTTGTTGTTATGAGATTTTATACTACTGGTAATTACTAGATGAAGGAAGCTCCAGACTGAATCTTCGTATTCCTGATCAATCAGCTATTATCCACTTCTGGAAGAGAAAACATGGGTTTGAGTGTTGATGCTTGGTAGTGATCCAATACAAAAGGTAAGTAGTAAAACCTGATAAGATAAACTCACCTAGAATTTTACTACTCGTCTTGTCTGTTCACTGGCACCTCTGTTCTCTAAAGCTGATGAAGGTGTTGATTAGAATAGTGCGTTCAGTTCTTCTTGTTCCACTCTGATTTGTAATAATTCAGATTTCTGGTCTATTTGAAAACATTCAATGTATGTGTCTAATAGAATGGTTTTGGTTATAGCTAGACTTAGCAAGCGTCCCGGATGTATACCATCCTTTTTGTTAATTGAAAGGTTTACTGATTTCCGTATTTGACCTTTCCTTCTTTTTCGTCCTCTAAAAAAGTACTAACTGACATTTACTGATGTTTTGTTGAGTTTACTGTTGATTTGATAGATTTTGTAATTCAATTCTTGTATTTGCTTAGTAACTAGGAAGTCTTCAACTTTATATGTCTCTGGATTCTTGTGACCTTTGTACTTGTTCCAGTTGGATATTGAGAGTAATGGGCAGTCAATGAATTTTATTTCTGATAAGATCTACTAGTACTTTGGTTGTGGCCCCTGATTTGCACCAGGTTTCAAGTGGGAACTCCTTTTCTATGCAGGCGTTTCGTAGTGTAAAACCTTTATTGTCAGAGACTAGGATTGGGGTTTCATATTGGAACCCATCCGGATATTGAGGTTGTTTTGCGATATATTTTTCAAGTTTTCTGCTCATGTGTTCACTCTATCGTTGATTGTTTACATAGAGATTAACCGGAAGTTGGACTGTTACAAAGAGATATGTTCCCGCCGGTTGTCAAAATCATGAAATCATTATTGGATGATTTTTTATCTGGAAATGTGTTTTATATGTGTGTAATGTTGTATTTTACACCCTGTATATATATAGATATGCTCTAGAATGGTCGTAGATGATGAGTTTCTAATAATTTTCAGGAGCCGTCGGAGAGATCAACTGTGTTGTCCGAGCATGCGCATGCACCGACAATTCAAATGAATTCAACTTCATTTTGAAAATGGGTATCACAAACACTACTTTGCGGATCTCCCCTGCGCGGAAGATAAAATCAATACAAATCTACATGAGACAGCAGTTTCTACGTTTAATTCATTGAAAATTTAGAGGGCCTGATATTTATTTCGAGGTGAGGTGGGTTTTTTTTTCCATTCATTCATGAAATAAAAGTATTCTTATTTTTAAGAATATTGTAATCTTTTCAATTTTTATGTTTGTAAATGGTATTAGGTTTGACCTCTATAAATTATGCATACTTTGAACTGTCAGCCATTTTGTATGTTTATGTTACCTGTATGCTTTCCTACGGGATTCCCCAGACATGCGTGAGATCCATACATTTAAACCTCCCATCGGGAGTACAATAATTCCGGTTTCAGGGGTCTCCTCCCGTCCTCCGGTTGAAGAGAAAAAAATCCCGTGTGACATGTATAAAATATTTCATGAATGAACATTTTCCGGCGCCTTTTTTTACTACGATATTTACAAATGTTATTCAAGACGTAAAAGCCCGATTGTATGGAAAGTATCTGATATTACTGACATAATTGATTACGCAACATGTTTACATTTAGACCAGGCCGGCGGGTAATTATAAGTGATAATAGTTTGATTGAACAATAAACAGGTGACAGGATATTAAATACTCGATAATCATATTGGTTCTTTCTATGTCACACGTCAAGGATGAGTAAAGGTAAATACCGGCTTTGATAGAAAAGTGCATTGTTTTTCTCAAAACATCAATCGGAAGGTTTTGATGCCAAAAAAACATTTATAGACTTTCAATTCAGCAAAGAAATACTAGCTATTTCACATTCCAATGCGGATATAAGGACCTTCAGCATGCTCAAGTGGATCCAAACTGATAGCAGAAAAACATTGACTCAACGATACATCCTCCTAAGTGTTAAGATTAACAACTACACAAACTGTTACAAGGATAAGGATTACTTTAGTACAGAGTCAAGTGTATTAAAAGCAGCCAAGTCAGCTTCTACTTCTTAGAATAACCCAGTGTGCCAAGACAAGTTCTGTAGAACTTATTAA
Source organism: Mytilus coruscus (assembly GCA_017311375.1). Classification (NCBI taxonomy): domain Eukaryota; kingdom Metazoa; phylum Mollusca; class Bivalvia; order Mytilida; family Mytilidae; genus Mytilus; species Mytilus coruscus. Next base: position 3,318,824 of record CM029603.1, read on the forward strand.
AAAACATTTGTCCATGTAATATAGACAGTGCTTTACCGTATATATTTTAAAGTGTTTAAAACAATGAGTCTTAAGTTTTATAGCAAAATGGCTTTCTTAATGCTTAAAAACCATGCATAACTTTGGTTATTGTTTGTTTGTTTATTTATCACGTTATAAATATGTATAGCAAATATTTTTTTATATATCTATGCCTATGACATTGCATACAAATAAAACAGATGGAAGCATGAATAAAACACTATACTTAAATTTTCTCTAAGTACTCAAAGAAAAGGTTAAATCATAGAAATCATTATGATAGTTGACTTTATCCAATTTGTGGCCGTTTCATAAAGTTTGTGCTTTAAACTTTGGGTTATCAAACTCAGTAGGCAGTTGCATCATGGTCTTTGGACGTGTCATATCCCAAAGTCGGATCACTTTGACCTTGACTTTGTCCTTTGATACCTACGATGGTAAAACCTTGTACAATTCATGTCTGAGTCATACCTTTTGTACCTTAATATTTTGGTTAACCTAGCTAGTAACTGCATGGTATTCAGTTTAACTGTTGCATTTGGGCTTGGGGTGCATCATATACCAAAGTCAGATCATTCTGACCTTTCTCATTTGATCACTATGATAGTTAAGCAGTGTATGGTTTGAGTTTGGTGCATACGTTTTGAACTGTAGCACTTTAATTGACAAAACTTTATACGAAGAAGCATCATACTGACCTTGACATTCAATTTCCGAATTTACACTTATGAACCTCACACTTTGTTCCTGGGTCAGTATTATTCTCTAAGATTGACCTATAATTAACAATGTGTCAACTCAACACAGAGGCAATGATTATATCAAATGAATGGTTGAAAACCAAAAATCTCAAAATGTCATTGCCTCAATGCTGCATTTCACAGCAGCAACTTAAATGTATTACATGGCCATAAGTACCTCTATGAATCTAGTGTATATTAACTTTTTATTCCTGTCTACATATTGCCATTGTTGGTTAAAGCCTTTCATATAAAATCACTTTCATTACAGTTGTATTGATTTAAGTTTGCTGTCTTTAATATTTAAAATAGGAGGTGTGGTATTTTTTGCGAATGAACCAGCTATCCAAAAGAGTTCCAAGGAGGAAGATATATAAACAATTATAGGTCACCATACGGTCGTCAACAATGAGAAAACTCATACCATATAGTAAGCTATAAAAGACCCTGATATGAAAAATGTGGAACAATTCAAACAAGAAAACTAACGGCTTAATTAGTAACAATACAATTTACTAAAACAAATATAAAGGACCTGATCAATAAAAAATACTAAAATCACAGGCCTTGACATAAGTGGGCACATAAAGAAATTAACAGAGCTTTCTGTATACTTGATTATTTTAAATCTACAGTTTAAGGTTGCAATAGAAAATATCAAAATTTTATAAAGTGATTTTTGATAATTTCTGATGAGACAATGATTTAGTAAAAAAAAATATCAAAGCTGTGATTAAATACATATTTGAAATAATACACATCTACAACCTATTTGAAATAATACACATCTACCGTTGCAAACTTTCCACAGGTGCTATCCAGCACTTTGATTGTATGTGGGATTACCTGAGTGCTCATTTATTCCTAATTCTTTTACAAGACACTAGTAGTAGTACAATTTACATACACAGACAATATTATTTGAAGATTTGTCCGCAGGAACAACAACATATTTACAGTGTAGAGATGATAGTTATTTCACAGCTTCTTTGTCTCTGAAAACGGACTTTGGTCGATCATTCACATAGTTTTTCAACTTATAAATTCGACCTTTTATCAGAAACCTGATTGTTTTGACCCATTCTGGCAAAGATTCCAGTTCATCTTTTTTCGTTTAGCCCATGCTCTGGCGTAGTCCTTAATTGAATCCATATTTATTTTGAAGTTATGTTTTCAGTTGATGTGTTGGGGTTCTCTAAACTTAGGACCATGATATATCACCTTTCGGAGATGTTCATGTTGAATTATGTTTAGATCCCCAGTAATAACATGACCAGAGGGGCTGTAAATATAAGGCGCGTGGAAACAGTCAAATGTCAGAGGGTTTTTGTCGAGCCTGCGACTTCTGTCGCAGAAAGCTCGACATAGGGATAGCTTTATATTTTAGAAGGTGGAAGACCTGGATACTTTGTATATAGATGCCTTTTGTTATGAAGTTTCATCTGTCATATGTCCATTGTCCCTGACCTCATTTTCGTGGTTCAGTGACTATTTTGAAAAAAAGTTAAGATTTATTGTAATGTTAATTTCTCTCTTATTATGAGTAATAAGATAACTATATTTAGTATGTGCGTACCTTGCAAGATCCTCACGCCTGTCAGACAGTTTTCATTTGACCTCGACCTCATTTAATGGATCAGTGAACAAGGTTAAGTTTTCATGGTCAAGTCCATCTATCAGATACTATAAGCAATGGGTCTACTATATTTGGTGTATGCAATGATTGTAAGGTGTACATGACCAGTTGGAAGGTGTCATTTGACCTTGACCTTTCATGGTTCAGTGGTTAAAGTTACGTTTTTGTGTTTTGGTCTTTTTTTTTTCTAAAACTATATGCAATAGATCAACTATATTTGGTGTATAGAAATATTTTACAATGTACATGTCAGTCTGGCAGGTTTTATTTGACCTTGAACTCATTTTCATGGTTCATTGCTCAGTGTTAAGTTTTTGTGTTCTGATCTGTTTTTCTTAAACTATAAGCAATAGGTCTACTATATTTGGTGTATGGAATGATTGTAAGGTGTACATGTCCAACTGGCAGGTGTCATCTGACATTGACCTCATTATTCATGGTTCAGTGGTTAAAGTTAAGTTCTTGTGTTTTGGTCTTTTTTTCGAATTCTATATGCAATAGGTCAACTATATTTGGTGTATAGAAATATTTTACGATGTACATTTCAGTCTGGCAGGTTTTATTTGTCCTTGACCTCATTTTCATGGTTCATTGTTCAGTGTTCAGTTTTTGTGTTCTGGTCTGTTTTTCTTAAGCTATAAGCAATAGGTCTACTATATTTGGTGTATTGAATGATTGTAAGGTATTTTATGTCTGTCTTGCAGGTATCATCTGACCTTGACCTTATTTTCATGGATCATTGGTCAATGTTAAATTTTCCTGGTTAAGTTTGTTTCTTAGAAACTATAAGCAATAGGTCAACTATATTTTGTGTATGGAATGATTGTAAGGTGTACATGTATTTCCGGTTTGGTTTATCTGACCTTGGCCTCATTTTCTTGGATCATGTTAATTTATGTGATACTTGTAGTAAAGCTTTATATTTAGGACTACCAACATAAAATCAATGATCAGTAAAGCAAGCGAGACATTTCAGCGTGTGCACTCTTTTTATGTATTGTTCTAAATCAAGGTCCTGCAATGCTTTCTTAAAATTAAATACGTTAGGTGCAATGGTTTTGGTGTAACTGTAGAATACAATAGGAACAGACTGGTCTTAAAAATAAGTGGAATTTTAGATGTTACCTCCTTGTGATGAAGAACGTTGCTGTTGTTGATTGCATCACTTCCTTTATTAGAAAACTGAACTGGAAGGAATTTTCTCTTTTCATCATGCAAAGGTTCGGATCTTACCGGTTTAAAAAGAAAGAAAAGAGCTACATCACAAATTATACTGACCAGTCTGTATATTGGAGAAAATGTATTTATGCATCTCTTGTCAAGTGCATAATCTCTCAAACATTTAAAAAATTAGCAGGCAGTGAAAAAAGAATAGTTCTAATGTAATGTAACCCTAGCGGATGATGAAGATGTGAAAGAAGGTCATCAAAGCTCCCAGAGGGCGATCTAGATTTGGAAGACTTTTTTACATTGGGCCGATGGTAATGTTTTTACCCATGACTACGCTGGTGTCTTAAAGTGGTATTAGATAAGCTCATTACATTTACATCACTGCAGGCTGGACTTGACAGATTTCCTACTCTTTTGATGTTATCATTGCAACAATATGGCATTGCAGTACCTAGTTCCCTTATCCTGAAATTTTCTCTATCTTTTCTGAAAGGAATACTTAGTATAGGGCTATTGGTGTGGTGATAAATTTTCTTGATGATGCGTACTTTCATAAATAAAGAAGGATCATGGTCCGGTTGATTAAAATGGTTATAAAAACCCTGAATTGCGGATCTTTATTATCAGACCGGTGTTGATTCATCCTTTTACGCAAAGTTTGTCGAGTTTCACCAACATAAAGTAGTCCACACAAAGTACATTCAATTCCGTAAACGACATTGTCCGTGGAACAGTCCAGAGGCTCAAAAAGATTTAGTATAATTAGTTTTTCCTGTTAAGTTACCAGTAAAATCTGGAGTCGTGATTAGCATATTACATATCTTACACGTGCTCCTCTTTCCTTTTTTATGTTTACAAGTAGAAATGATAGTTGATTCACTTGTAGCAGGTGTCTTTAAACAGTTGAAAATATTAATAGAACATGTTTGAAAAGTATCTGAATTTTTAAGTGACAATTACCTTCTGGCTGTATATAAATCAAATCAGTGGTATCCCGAAGGATATTCCGTGGAACACACAATTCAAATGCTACAGTGTTCCGTGTAGCAGAAGAGGACCTTGGTAACCCGGGCGACGTCCTAGCCGGTTTGTTCTTTGCAATGTATGTAATCCTCATGCATTAAGGGCATACGATACAGTTTCGATCCCATGATGATTTTTTTACGAAAATTTGCATACAAGCTATTTTTTGCCTAAGCAATTCAAATATGTAATAAAAAATATACCTTCATGTTCTACTTTAAGAGATAACAGGGTCGAAATTTTAGACATTTACTCAAAATTTCGTTTTTTTTTACATTTCTATCCTTTGGATAGACACACATAACTTTTTTATTTCAACAGATAAACACAAGAGGATTTTTGTAAAAATATTATGAAAGTCTTCTTTGCATAAATATGCTCTTAATATATATAACAATTCTTTGGAAATAATTATTTTTTAACAAAGTTTCAGGATTTTAGGAAAAACGGCATTTTTTGCGGTATGTTTATCAAATTAAAAAAAAATTCATTGCTGACTTTTTCATTAAAATTGGTACAAATAATCTTCATAAGTGAAAAAACCTAATGCCAATTTAAAAAAGAGGGGTCCATGAACTCGTTTTCAAATTAAATCAGTTTAAATGATAAAAAACAGTCGAAAATGCATCTTTTCTCGATGTGTCACAGTTTGACGTCGCGAAAATAACATTTTACGTTAGCAACGTCATTATCCCCCTGTAACTGTATCGTATGCCCTTAGGCTTCTAAGTTAAAGATGCCCTCGGGGAATAATCATCCAGCAGTAAAGTGATAGTAAGCAATTATAGGCCACCGTATGGCCTTCAACAATAAGAAAAACCCACACCAGATAGTCAGCTATAAAAGGCCCCGACATGAAAAATGCAAAACAATTCAAACCAGAAAATGATATCTGTTTTAAGGTGGTTGTTGTGGTACTGTAATATTTTTTTGTAATTTTGTGTTATCCTTTTTTTGTATCATTCACTTTAGATACCACATGGAAATGACAATGAATTATACACCAAACAAATATAAATGAGGCAATTTTCTTCTTAACACAACAAATTCGAATAGAGAAGCCATCATATTAAGCAAAAATCATCACGAAGGAACACCCCCTCTATGATCTTGTGATAATGTGCTCGCCTAACATGTCAGAGGTAAATAGTTCAACAAACTAGGTAATCAAACCAAAGCTTTTAAAATTGTTTCTTGATGCCCTTTCACATTTCAGGGTCAGAGCAAAGAGTGGTTGCCTTGAAGTCAGATAATTGTGTCCATGATAGATGATTTATTTTACTCTCCAGTATAAAGAGAAATTTTTATATGACACTCACATTTTTCCCTCCAGAATAGGTATTAACATCTGAATACTTAGCACTCATTCCAATTCATTAATTGAAGAAGTAAATTTTGAATAGGTGGACATGAGAAGACTGTCTTAATTCAATGGAACTTTTATTACAGCTATTGCTACCAGTACTACCGGGCTACAGATTAAAGAACAATAAATTCCCAAATCAGAATATTTTATAAGAAATCCTAACAACTTATGACACTTTCAGAACGAACAGCTTTTTAGTTCATGTCGATGTTGGAGACTATCACTACAAATGTCAAAAAGTCTGAAAAGACCAATTTTTGTCTGAATTTGCATGAATTTTTACTCGACATTCTTTCTTTGTCTGAATTATTTTTAAAATTTCTTAACATATTATGAATTTGTCTAATAAGGTTCATGATTTTTCTTGACAAGTGTCTTGACAGTATTAAAATTGTCTAAAAATTTCTCAACACTTTCTGTATCATCTGATAAGAGTCTTGATTAGTCTCGATTAATTCTTGACTGTCTTAAGTTTGTCTCGATCAGTCTTGACATATTCTTGACATTCTTAATAATGTCTGAATATGTCTTGACATATTCTTGACATTCTTAATAATGTCTGAATATGTCTTGACACATTCTTGACAGTCTTAAAGCTGTCTGAATATATCGCGACACATTCTTGACGGTCTTAAAGATGTCTTGTTTTTTTAGAACAACCAAAAACATTTTTTATTCAAAATTGAGTGTTGAATTTCATAATTTTTTTATCAAAACTAAATATTTGTTATACTTCCCTCCTGATTTTTTTCTCAAGAAATCATAGAACAAAAAAATGTTTAGATCTTAATTATGCGTGTCTGTTTGAGATCCATTTCATAAGACCAATGATTTCTAGAGAAATCATTGATGGTACCCTTTATAAATGCAGTTTTTTATTATTCCTGGAGTAGATAATAGTTTTTTTTTAATCTTTGGGAAATTATCCAATTTGTTTTTATGTTAAATTATTTCACATCATAATTTTTGACGAAGAAAATCCATTTTAATTCAAAATTTTTTAATTAAAATGATGATTTTCATTTTCATCTATCAACAAACTTTTTAAATTGTAGTGGCATGGTCAGTCAACTGATAAGTTGCATGGCTGATTACAGGTAAAGCAGTAATTTTCCATATGACAGTCGCGTGTACCGTGGGGTGTGTATAACTTATTTGGAATACCTTAATTGTATGGGGAACATCCTGTCCACGTGTAATACTTAATATATATTGCAACAGATGACATTACACAAATTTTCTTCTGTTAAATCAAGGATTTGTATAATAAGACTATACAAATCCTTGGAAGAATTAGGATACAATAATACTTTGCTATTTATAAAAACCACATTTTGGTACAATAATTGTTTATTTACTCTATTAACATTGAATATTATGTATGTAGAATGAAATATGTCTACAGTATGATTGGTTTTAATCCTTTAGCAATTATTTATAAAATTTAGGAATCAACATTTGTAATTATTTACAAACCCACATTTGAATTGGTTTTATCAACATACCCACATTTGTATTGTTAATACTTTAAATTTCATAGCCATATTTGTATTTATAAAAATATTTTCAATTATTTTACATGCCCAACTTTTGTTTTTGTTGTAACAAGTGTAACTAAAACAACAGTATATTATATAAAGAGAAATAGAGATAAAGTTATATCATGTATATTGGTCATGATTTGTAAAACTCAGAATTGTCAAGTATATTTAAGACACAATTCAAAATGTTCAGAATATGTCTAGCCATACTGAGAAAAAATAAGAATGTCGAGAATCTGTCGAGAAATTTCAAGACAGTATTCAAATGTCAAGAATTTGTCAAGAAATTTTAAGACCATATTCAGAATGTCGAGAATTTGTCAAGTAAATTTCATACAAATTTAATATAAATGAGAATTTGTCAAGAAAAATTAACACACAAGTCATACATTTGGAGAATGTTGAGTAGTTGTTCATGCAAATCAAGACAAAAATTGGTCTTTTCAGACTTTTGGACTTTTGTAGTGTATTGTAGTACTCCTGGCATCTGCATGTGCATTTAGGTATGCAATACAACTACAAGACACTGACCATTTGTTATCAGATGAAGGTAACTTCTTGGAAGACTGACCATGCCATATATATAAATATGAATAGGAGTGACTAGATGAGTTGGATTTAAACGTGGATGTCGTACATCTGATCATATGTTAGTAATAAATACTCTTATGCTAAAATACATCAGAAATAAATCCAAACAATTATTTGCATGTTTTGTAGATTTTAAACGTCCATTTGACTCTGTATGGCACCTAGGACTTTTCTCTAAGCTTAAAAAAGCTGGTGTCGGTTCAAAATTTTATGATATACTTAAGTCAATGTATAAAAACACTGAATTATGTGTTAAAATTGATTCATTTAGAACAGAGTTTTTCAAGTCCAATATTGGTGCAAGACAAGGAGATGGCTTAAGCCCAAATTTATTTAATTTATACTTGAATGATTTACTAGATTATTTTGATTCTACATGTGACCCAGTAACCTTAAACTCAAAGTCCATTAATTGTCTAATGTATGCTGATGATTTAGTATTATTGTCATGCCAGGTTACAATATTGTGTAAACAAATTATCCAGCTTTACAAAAGACGAATATGGTTATTCATTGTGATAAAACTAAAATAATTGTGTTTAACAAAGCAGGTAGATTAAAAAATAAAAAAAATAAAATTATTGCAACAGCCTTATAAAACGTGTGCAAAGATACACTTATTTAGGGGTAACATTCAGTGCATCAGGTACATTTTCATATGCCAAAGAGGATTTTAGTAAAAAAAAGTGCATGAAAGTATTATCTAAGTTGAAGACAACGCTATAAGAAAAAAAACAAATATTACTACTATTTTAATTCTATTTAATCACACATTGAGGCCAATATTTTTATATGGATCAGAATTTGGGGGTTCACATCCTCCAAAATTTTTTTAAAATGACCCTGAAAATTTTATTATAAAAGACATTTTTGACACCATCTCAGATGAAAAAGTACATATAAAATTACTGTAAATTTGCACATGGTGTTAAAAATAAATCATCCAACTTGGCAAGTAGAGGTAAACTAGGAAGTTATCCAATCATTATGTATGTTTTTCTTAAGATTGTTAAATATTGGTGTTATCTAAAAAAAATATTTCAGATAAATATATATTATTTCAAGCTGTTATAATAGATTCAGAAAATAATGAATCCTGGGCCCGGTTTCACGAAACTATCCTAAGACCTGTCGTAAGATATATCTTAGGACATGTCTTATGATCCTCTTAGGACTACCGTAGGACATATACCAGACCTCGCCTCGAAGCTGTCTTAGGATGATCTTAGCAAAGATATCCTAAACCTGTTCTTTGAATTTTTTAAATGTTAACATGGATTTATTAAAAAAAAATACATGTAAATGAAGTATATGTATCCCATAAATTACTAAACGTATTGATTAATATTCCATAATTACATAATTTGCAAAATTAATATAAAAAATAAGTGTAATCTATATAAATAATCTATTAATAATGTAGTCAGGTGGTTTTCCTGGGTTTTGTAGAACACAAATAAAAACACTTCTCAGGTTTTAGATTCGTTTTTATTACGATATGAAAAATAGTTGGTAACAAAAGATCCTGCAATGAAATAAAAAAATTATAAACAACTGTTCAAGAATAATAGCATGAGTACAATGAGAACTCAATGAATTTCCAATTAAAATAAATTATACAAGTTCTGAACCTTTCTCTATTTCATTATTCTAACAACATATGTTAATGTAATCTGATTGAATTAAATCGCTTATTGATTTAACAAACTATTCAATTATGTAATAATGTCTTGAAAATATAATTACATGCAAAACTAGATTCTACACGAAACAACTAAATAGCTAATGTTAAGCAAAAGCAAAGCAATTAAAAATAAGCATAAACAAACAAAATAATAAGCATTGATAGCAAAACATATGAAACCAAACTCAATGCTTACCTCACACTTAGATGCAAAGGTCAAAACAATAGGATGGAATCAAACATGACTCATCAAAACATGGTAACACCTGAATATAAAATAAAGATTATAACTATTGTGCCCCAAAATGCACAATACACAAATACACAGATTGTACATGAAATCCTACTTTTAATTAATATTTACTAGTTTAATGATAAAAATACTATTCGGATAGTTTATATTAATATTTAATAGTTTTAAATATTAACTCATATAAGTCTTAATACTTTTATAGTTTTTAACCATTTAATCAATTTAGCTGTATTATCCGTCAGTCAATCAATCACTCATCTCAAATACAGTAGAATTATTAAATAAATGATATTTAAATATATGTTAGTAATCATAACTACCTCAATGAAGAATATGGTGACAAAGTAAAACATTAGCTGAGTGTAAAGCCTCAAATGGACATCAGAATATAAATTATTGTGTATATCTCAAAATGTCTGCCTTCATGCTGAATACAAATCAAAAGGAATACTTTCAAAGAACAAAGATTTCCCTCCACAGATATACATGTGATTTAAATGACCAATGAGAATGGACAAAGTGACCAATACTGACCATCAATACAATGAAGGTTCACATACCAGAACTCAGGTCATCACCTTAATTAGCATATAAAGATAAACAAAACCGCATGCTTCATTCTTTTATTATTGAAATAAGATACTATTCTGTAATTAAGTAAACAGATCCAATAAATATGTTCCAATGGATATTTTATTATCGAAACAGTAATTTCATACAGATCAAAGTACAATCCTAGCTGAAAGTTAAAAATATATATTTACAAACCATTGAAATTTCACCCTTCCACAATAATACACCAATATATATTTGAAAATTCAAATACAAAATGGAGAAAAAAATACAAGTTAGTTGAATTCAATTTGTCACTGTATCGATTATAATAAGGTTAAAGGATAAAATTGTGCATTCTTGCTATAAATACGTCGAATGTTCATTGTTGATAAATCATTTTGATAATCCCTCAACCTATAATATAATATGAATATTCTATTTCTGCGTATATTTTGTTGTCGTCGTTTAGGTGCATTAAAACTACAGCAGCCATATTTGTTTACAACTCGTGTTAGGACATCTTAACGAAGTCTTAAAACCTCCCACATAAATTCGTCCGAATTTAAAACATGTCTTATCTATCTACATGGCTAAATAAGAGGCAAGTCAAAATGTAGGCTTGATTTCCTCGCAGTAACTTATTATTTTCTGTGCGATGCAATATTTAAAAAAGATAACAAACACATTACGAACAAACACACATTTAGCTTTTCTACACTAAATCATAATAATAATAATAGTCTTTTATTCAGAAGCAATACAGCAATATAGAATTTACTTATATGTACAAATATAATAGCATCAGTGAATTATTACATGTTTTATAATTACAAACAGTTTGTTTCATTGGCGGAGAATGACAACAAATAATATAAATAATGAAATATAAGTATAATATTATGAATAACGAATCTTATCAGCTAAATACAGGTATTTACCTAGATTATTAAGCTCTTTAATGTTATGAACAGACAATAATTGTATAAGTTTATAACAAGATGGTTTTTCCAATAAAATGGTTTTATATATGTTTTCCTTATATCAGAATATTTATCACATACTAAAATATAATGGTATTCATCTTCAATCATATTTTAATCACACATATTACATAATCTGTTTTCTTTCAATATTACTAAATCTACCGGTTTCAATGTTAAGGCAGTGTGCAGACAATCTATATCTACTAATATATGGCTTAATACATACTTTACAGGTGTTTGTAGGTAAAATTGTAGAGAATCTGGATCGTGTATATATCTATAAAAATTACACTTTGATGACTCATTGAAAAAAGCATTCATTTCACTGACGAAACTACCTTTCATTCTATTAACAATTTCTAGCAAAAACAGATCAACATTAATAACATTTTGATGTAACAATACATCTTGACAACCATAACGAAATAATATGTTTCTTATTTCACATGCCCAATTTTGTTTGTCACGAGGTTTTAATATCGATCTTTCTAACATTTCTTGGTAGCAAGAATGTAAAATACAGTTATCTGTTTTCAATATTTTACACCAATATCTAAGCATTCTGAATATCTCTCTATGTACAACGGGTATCTACCTAATTCACTATATACCATATAATTAACAGTATTTGTTTTGACTTTTAAAAAACTTAAGTGAACTTTCTCAATAGTTTCGGCTTTGTGATGTCCCCAGACTTCACAACTATAATTTAATATACTAGATACATATGTGTCAAATATTTTACTATATAAACTAAACAATGCTTTTCTACCCTGGTTTGCTAACATTTTCTGTGTATGTACAAAGTTACCATTGTATTTACAATCAATATACCAGTTATATAATGTAAATAATATACTATGCAGAACGTGTTGTACTTAGAAGTTACTGTGAGCACCTCGATACATACTATACAAATATTGTGCTTATATATGACTATAGAACCGCACCCGTAATACCACTAAAGAAATATCCGTGCAATACTAACACAAAGACTTATAATTAAATACTAATCAAACTAGTTCTACAAACTAGTTCCACAGTTTCTAAAGATAAAAATAGAAAAGGGAAAATCCAAATGTAACGGATTAGAAATGAATTTAATTTATGACTATCATAAGACCATCATAGGACAACTCTCGCGAAGTCTTATGACAAACCTTAAGAGATGTCATAAGTTAGGACCACTTTGTGAATAGATATAAGAAGATGTGGTATGAGTGCCAATGAGACAACTCTCCATCCAAGTCACAATTTGTAAAAGTAAACCATTATAGGTCAAAGTACAGCCTTCAACACGGAGCCTTGACTCACACCGAACAGCAAGCTATAAAGGGCCCCCAAAATGACTAGTGTAAAGCCATTCATACAGGAAAACCAACGGTCTAATCTATATAAAAAACGAGAAACGAGAAACACTTATGAACCACACCAACAAACGACAACCACTGAACATCAGGTTCCAGAAACCCACTTAGGACTAAGACATGACGTCTTAGTCATAAGACAGCTTTGTGAAACTGGCCCCTGGATTAGTAATGTAAGAAAACTTTTGTCTTATCTGAAACTTGATTATTTATTCCATATGTCTAGCTCATCTAATTATATTAGAACAAAAGTAAAAAGTTCTCTAAAAACTATATTGAACCAAATTTCTAAAAAGGCTTTTTAATGATACTAGTAATACAAAACATTCAAAAGTTGGAAAAGAGAGGCGAAAGATACCAAAGGGACATTCAAATTCATAAGTCGAAAATAAACTGACAACACCATGACTAAAAAAGACAATAGTACACAAAACACAACATAGAAAACTAAAGACTGAGTAACACGAACCCCATCAAAAACTGGTGGTGATCTCAGGTGCTCCGGAAGGGTAAGCAGATTCTGCTTCACATATGGCACCCGTCGTGTTGCTCATGTTAGTACAAACCCGGTGATAAGTCTAATTCGGTAGGTCATATTCAGGGAAAAGGGACGGGATTCTAGTTACGACATTTGGAACATATCCGCTATCATCTGTGAAACGGATATTCTAAAATGGTCAACCAACTCGTGTTGGCGTCCGTAAAATTTACGAAGGGATGATTTCAACTCCACCACTTGAAACTCTTGGTTTAATAGCTTCCTTGTGAGCAGCAACCCTCTATCAAGGAAATCATGATAGGAAACACAAGCCTTGGAATATCGTATCAACTGGGAGATATATATTCCGTATGCAGGCGCTGCTGGAATGTTGCTACATAGAAATGAAAAGTTCACAATTGGGAAGCTGAAATCATCTCTTTTGTCGTAAAGTTTTGTTTTCAACCAACCTTTATTGTCAATTTCTAGATGTAAGTCAAGATAAGAGGCAGACTTAACTGTATCAGTTGTATCCTTTATTTCAAGTTCGATGGGATAGATGCGTCAACATAGTCACTTAAGGAATAGGGTCATTAGGGGCCATTTTTGGCCCAATCTCAAAATTTTCATTTGTAGTGATTTTCTGGTGGAGAGACGACCACTTTGACACAAAATGTAATTTTTAATCATTTTTTCAAGTTTTCATCATTTAATAAATAAAATAAAATAATAAAATATAACAATAAAATACAGAGAATTTCTGGATTTTTTTTTAATTACAAAATAAATAAACATAAATAAAATGACAACAATGGTGCATATATTGTTTAAAACTACAGTTAAAGCTATCAAGTTATAAAAATGCCTTTAAAGGTAAATTTTGGGGCAAAAACAATAAACAATCAACTAAAATTGAGGATTTCTGGGAATTTTGAATTATGAATAAAACAAACATAACATAAATGATAGCAATAGTACATATCTCGTATAACAGTGCAATTAACAATACTTAATTATCCAATGACAAAAAAATGCATTATAAGTCATTTTGGGACTTGAATCATTAAAAATAACCAAAAAATCAGGATTTCTGGGAATTTTAAATAACGTTTTCAACAAAAATAATATAAGTGATTTTAGTGATGCATATATTGTATAAGGACATTGTTGACAATACCAAATGTATAAAGTAACACAAAAATACATTAAGAGCTCATTTTAAGACAAAAGTTATTAAAAATTAACAAAAAATGAGGATTTCTGGGAATTTTAAATAACACATAAAAGACACATTACATAATTGAAAGCAAAATTACATATTTTGTATAACAGTGCAATTAACAATACAAAAGTTATCCAATAAAATAAAATGCATTATAAGTCATTTTTGAGACTAAAATCATCAAAAATAACAACAAAATGAGGATTTCTGGGAATTTTAAATAACGTATTCAGCAAAAATAATATAAGTGATATTAGTGATGAATATATTGTATAAGGACATTGTTGACAATACCAAATGTATAAAGTAACACAAAATACATTAAAAGCTCATTCTAAGTCAAAAGTTATTAAAAACAACGAAAATAAGGATTTCTGGGAATTTTAAATAACAAATAAAATAAACATAACATAAATGAAAGCAATAGTACATATTTTTAAACAATGCAATTAACAATACAAAATTATCTTATAACAGAAAAATGCATTAGAGTTCAATATTTTTGAACAAAAACATAAGAATAAACAAAAATGAGGATAATACTGTATCTTAATATCATCATAATTTGAAATATCAAAATTTAAATCCCTACAGATTGAAATATCACATTTAATTACACCTTATATAAGAAAATCAGATTTTGATTGGTTGATAACCAGTGTATTTTTGCATATTCTAATATTTTTTCCTCATTTCAAACGAATTTGCCTGTTTTTCACCACTGCCGGTGAATTTGCCTCAAATACCATGGTATTTGCCATTTTGGATATTCCTTTTTTACCCTCTAGAGCATTTTCCCGCCAAAATTTTTCGGATATGACGTTACATAAAAAAGCGAGCTAACGCGTATTAGTACATGTATAATTCCCGCGGTTCTATGATAATATCCTCTTATCCTCAAAATTATGCATAAACATGTTAATGAATTAGTTTCAATCCAAACCTATTCGGTGTAATTAAACAGATATATCATGTTATGGAGGGGTATTTGCGAAAAATACCAGTCTTGGGACCGAATTTCCCTCGCCTAGCGGCTCGGGAAATTTTACAGTCCCTTGACTGGTATTTTTGCAAATACCCCTCCATAACATGATATATCTGTTCAAAAATCACAACAAACTGCAATATCACATATTGAAATATCACACTGTTCTTCACACAGACTAAAAGAGCACATGACTGAAATATCAAACAAACAAAAATATCACAATTGATTCATCACATACTAAAATATTAAATTTAATTCACCATAGACTGAAATATCACAATGACTGAAATATCACATAGATTGAAAAACCACATACACTGAAATATCAACAAACAGAAATATCATATTTAAATCATCAAAGAATGAAATATCACACACACTGAAATACCACACACACTTAAATCTCACACAGACTGAAATATCACAATTGAATAATCACAGAATGGAATATCGCATTCAATTCATCAAGATCTGAAATATCACAAAGACTGAAACATCACACCGACTGATATATCACAAAGACTGAAACATCACACAGACTGAAATATCACACAGACTGAACCAACGAACAGACTGAAACATCACACAAACTGAAATTATTATCACATACTTGAAAATCACAGAATACTTATCTATCATAGACTGAAACTTCATTTTTAATTATCACAGACTGAAATATCACATTTTTAATCATCACAAAATGAAATATCACACACACTAAAATACCACAAACACTAAAATCTCACACAGACTGAAATATCACAACTGAATAATCACAGAATGGAATATCACATTCAATTCACCAAGATCTGAAATATCACAAAGACTGAAACATCACACCGACTGAAATATCACAAATACTGAAACATCACACAGACTGAAATATCTCACAGACTGAAACATCACACATACTGAAACATCACAAAAAACTGAAAATATTATCATATACTTGGAAATCACAGAACAAATATCATAGACTGAAACCTCATTTTTGATCATCACACACTGAAATATCACATTTTTAATTATCACAGACTGAAATATCACATTTTTAATTATCACAGACTTAAATATCTTATTCAAATCATGACATATCTTACATGAAGTATATTGTCCATCTTCACAACTAAAGCTGTACATGAGAAAACATGAATAACCAGTACATAATCAATGACATATTACTGTATCTAGATATTGTCATAAACTGAAATATCACATTTAAATTATCACAGACTTAAATATCACATTCATATCATTAAAGACTAAAATATCACATATAAATCATCACAGACTGAAAAATTACATTTAAATCATCATAGACTGAAACATTACATTTGAATCATCATTATAAGGCTGAAATATCACAGTTATGAAAGATTATATTCATTCAAAGCTTTAAAAGTTTTAATTGGTGAGTCTGACACTGATTGGGAAGTAAAAAAATAAGAGACTTTCTAAATACATAACTTTTGTTGACAATGTATTTTCTTATTTTGGTCACTGGGTTGCTGCCTCTTTCATGTTTACTTCAGATCTATTTTGAAGTTTGAAGAGAATTTAAAAAGTATCCTAGCTATCTTAAAAAGAGGAGAACAGCTGCCCTCTATCATCTCTGTACATCCCTCTTCCAATGTTACCCCGGCCAAGGATTATTTTTTGTAACCTAATTACATCATCTCTTGGAAAAATTCTTCTTGCCACTCAAAAATACCATAAACCCAACCAAAATTACCGTAAATCAAGTAACAATATATTAATATATTAGCCTATATCATTAAATTCCCTTACACACTAACTAGACCACTGCTTAAATGCATTTCTTTTAATAAAGCACGGTATGTCACTCTTCAGGAAATTCCTCATTAATCAAAAGAGGAATTTTTTCTGCATCTTCAACAAACTCTGACCAGTCCTTAATTCCATTCTGTTTGTCCATGTGGCGTGCAAAACCTAAATACCACAAGACAGCTGCAACATGGGCACATGTGCCTACAACTGTAGAACCAGTTTTACATTGGCAATACCAGGCCTTGACCTCAATCTCATCATATCAAATATTTTCTAGCTGAAGTGTGTCTGCTCTGAGTTTGTACCCTTAATATATTTTCAAGATCTGAATTTATCATTATTATAAATTCACTCTCATCATTGAGGTGTTCCTATGTGTAAGATTTAGCTAATTTTAATTGGTAAACCCCAACAGTTATGTTTCTCAAATCTTCTTCTGACAGCATAGGAAAACAAGGCATGGAATCATCGGCATCAATCTTTTTCCAAGAACATATTCTTCTATGTAAACCTTCTCTCTCTACCCTCTTTTGCAAATAATTTTTTCCTGGACAGTACCTAAAGTATTTAGTTAGAAAATGTATTTATATATGCATTTGTGTACACTAAATTTATGCATTTTTGTAAAAAGAGACACTTTTTTTTTATCAATTTACATTTATGTGTAAATTGGCAAACTCAGTCAGAAAGGAATGTATGACCAATGGACTTTCTTGTTAAGTTTGCGAGGCAATTTGTCCAGGATTCATATCAATAAAACAGATGAAAATATGCTTAATTTTTAAATTATTTTGATTAATATTGTCTTTCAACAAGTCACCCTATTATAAATAATGGTGAAACATGTTTCTGATGTGTATATGTGAATTCCAGCTGCCATGTTCTAAGTTTTGGTTATGAAAGTAGTCGGATAAACAAAGTATAACCTTTTTGGGTAGTTTTGTCATTGGAATTAATACCACATTTCCACATTGTATATATGCTGCATATTGTGCAAAATACTATTATCAAAGAATATAATTTATTAATTTTTTTACCCTCATTTTTGCAGCCAAGATTTGATCATTGTCCTTTTCACCAGTAGATCATTGCGGCTTGTATTTGTTGCATAGAGCTCCAATTAGTTTGACATTGTCGCCGATAAAGGGTATTTGTGTGTTTGGAACTACATTTTGAAGGTACTTCCATTGCTTTAAGCGGCCATTTACGGATTCAACTACCCATCTGATTTTGGTAACCAAGGAGAAGAATTGGCTTCTTCAGTTGTGAATTGTTTTTGGCCTTTTGGCAGAAACTTTGGCATCTCAGCTTGAATACCTAAGTCATCTAACATGTGAACAAACATCACTCAAATCAGCTTCATTTATTCCTGTGAGACTAAGATCGTCAGAGTCATCTAGACAATCATTATCAAAATCTATTATTGAACGTATATTTTTTAAGTGCTGATTGTCCTAATATTTGAGATAAGCTGCATTAATTGACTTCGGTTGAATTCTGTAAAACTTCCCGTAAAAGAATTAATGTTTTTTAAATATTTTTCATCAAAATAGTTGTTCACTAAATGATGTAAACAACATCTTGAACCGGCCAAAAGTCTATACCTAGCATTTGGAGAAATAACTGTCATCTTTGCGCCCCTTTTCTTGCACAAACAACAAGATGAGTGACTTTTTCCTGTACAAAATATAGGTAATTGAATGTTTTTCGGACAAATTGTGTTGGAGTCATTCTTTGGTTTTTTACTTTCTGGAACATAGTCAGGATCATTATTTATATCATCAGTTTCATCTAATTGTATTTCTTCACAATTTGAAGATTGCTCTTTGTCAATTGTATTATTGATTTGAATTTCTCTGCACTCCTTTTGTTTGGTAGACTGTATGCGGTAAAAAAAATTTGAAGGCATTTAGTGCAGCACACACTGTCATTTTCTATAGTAATACCTAGATCTTCTGTTAGATATTTGATAAAATTTACTTTGTTTTTTATCGGTCCTCTATTTTCATGTTTGGTTCTTATCTTGCACTTTATACAGGGATACGATTTTGGTCCTGTACCAGGCATTTTTCATCCTGAAACATACGTATATCGAAATGATAGATTTTTAAAATTTAAATTCTTTTTAATATACAGGTATCTTATAAATAAATTGGACATTTATCATTTTTCATTGATTTGAGAACAACTCAGACTACTGTAAACATTACTTTTAAAGTATGTTTAATCAAGAGGTGACCCAATAGCGAGTACTGCAATCTTTAGATGAATGAAGAAGAGAATATGTTCATATACGCATGCTTCAAAAGTACTTAAAGTTTGCTTTTGATAACCAGCAGCATTCTTAATAGCAATACGGTATAACTTGTTGTTCATTACGAATTGAATGTGTATTTTTATAATTTTTTTGGGTCGTAAAAGCAATGACCGAAGCACATTTTGTATCAAGCATAGAAGCGCTTCATTCTAAAACTGTGCACACAATCATTGCTTTTATAACCCTAAAAAAATATAAAAGAAGCATTCAATTCTAATAATTACATTTTCATGCTAAAACCATGACATTACAGAGTTATATCAGCTTTTTGTTTGTTCGTTCTATGCATTGTTTTTTAATTGTCAATATTGTTAATATATACACATTACCTGAAGATCTGTGAAAGCAGCGAAAGCGCTAGTAAAAGTGATCAATTGAAACCATTATTATCATTCATTAATTTTCTCATATATATATATATATATATTCAGAACCTGATGGGCTTAATGAAAAAGACGAGAAGAGATACAGGAAAGGTAAAGAATAATTTAGTATACAGCATCGTCTTTTTATCCTGTAATATTGGCCAATGGACGTTGTAAACTTCAACCACCAATTTTGTACATGAATAATCTTGAATTTCTTCCAAATTTTTAATTCTTTACAAGGCAGCAAAATTCTTGTACAATGAGCTGCAAAAGTTTCTTATCTACATCCGATTTTACCTGGATAGATGTACGCTCGATGAAGCTAGTTTGTCTAGCGAAATATTGCTTTTTTTATCGCATTGTAAATATTTTTAACATTTTAATATTTACATACTAAATAGTGTGTTAAAATTACATTGTTAGAAAATTTATAATTTCATTTGGGTAATTGAACCAATCTTTGTACTGATTAATCCACACGCAAATAGATTTGTATGTTATGTGTTGCTATTTATAGGCAATTATATATTTCTGTTTAGTAAATTTATAATTAAGAGCAATTTATTACATCGGTGATCCGTTTCTCTGGCAATCGCCAATGGCAGTCAGCAGGGTTTAAGAACAGTTGTTGTTCCACCTGTTAGTCAAATGCGTTTTGTTCTGTATTTAGACCCCTCTACCAAGAAATTTGTTTTGCATGCACACGTATAAAAATTGCGGTTTTGATCCAACGCAATCATAGGTTTGAACGTTGTTTTCAGTTTAGACTTGTTTATATTTTTTCGTTTGAGCTTGTATTATATTTGCCTTCGGGTTAATATGATCCGTGCATCCTATTTCGACTCTTCTAAATTCAAAAGTCTTTCCTAAATTGAGGTAAATTATATGGCCTTCCAAATACCGTTTCGATTCCTAACATCATTGAAAAGATATTAATTGTCGAAATCCGGATATGGTGTACAAATTTTTGCACCTCATGTTTGCGGTAAACCATCTCTCTGCAAGTTTATTGTTTTCTATTTGGTATTAAATTAATAAGTAAGATCCATTTTGTTACATCTGGTGATCCGTTTATTTGGCAATCGCCATTGCAGTCAGCAGTATTTAAGAACATCCGTTGTTCGACCTGCTAGTCAAATGCGTTTTGTTAAAATATACTTTTTCACTTTTTTGGTCTTTTGGAAAATGTTGTTTGTGCTGTATTTAGACCCCTCTACCAAGAAATTTGTTTTGCGTGCACACGTATAAAAATTGCGGTTTTATCCAACACAATCATAGGTTTGAACGTTGTTTTCAATTTAGACTTATTTATATTTTTTCGTTTGGGCTTGTATTATATTTGCCTTTGGGTTTATATGATCCGTTCATCCTATTTCGACTCTTCAAAATTCAAGAGTCTATCCTAAATTAAGGTAAATTATATGGCCTTCCAAATACCGTTTCGATTCCTAACATCACTGAAGAGACATTAATTGTCGAAATCCGGATATGGTGTTCTAATTTTTGCACCTCCTGTTTGCGGTATATCATCTTTTCCGCGAGTTTATTGTTTTCTGTTTGGTATTAAATTAATAGTTAAGATCCATTTTAATTCATCTGGTGATCCGTTTATTTGGCAATCGCCAATGGCAGTCAGCAGGGTTTAAGAACATCCGTTGTTCGACCTGCTAGTCAAATACGTTTTGTTAAAATATACTTTTTCACTTTCTTGGTCTTTTGGAAAATGTTGTTTGTGCTGTATTTAGACCCCTCTACCAAGAAATTTGTTTTGCATGCACACGTATAAAAATTGCGGTTTTTATCCAACGCAATCATATGTTTGAACGTTGTTTTCAATTTAGACTTGTATATATATATATATATTTATATATAGACCCCTCTTTCCAGAAATTTGTTTTGCATGCACACGTATAAAAATTGCGGTTTTTATCCAACGCAATCGTAGGTTTGAACGTTGTTTTCAATTTAGACTTGTATATATAGCCTTTCAACTGCAGGATGGTGCAAATTGTGTGGTAACAGACGATGTCTGACTTGCCAACAAATACTGAATATTCAAACATTTACTTGCCACTCCACTGGGTCTGTGTTCACTATATTTTGCAATGTAACTTGTAAAACCCAGAATGTTACCTTCTTCGGTGTCGATGTGGCATGCAGTATGTTGGCGAGACAGAACAGCCATTCACCAAACGCATGAGTGGTCATCGAAGTGACTACACCTGCAAGCCCGACCTCCCCGTAAGTCGTCATTTGAGATCACCTGGGCACGCCCAGGCTGACCTCAAAAACCTTACCATCATTATCATAAATCACAACGAGGGTTGGTCACGGACCGACAGACTTGCTATGGAAAGGTTTTGGATAAGAAAGCTTAGGACAGTTTCCCCAGAGAGCATAAATGAAAAAACATAGAATGTGTCACTCATTTTCCCTACCATCACTTGTTTTTAGTAATTCAGGCTTCCGTTTTGGACTATTACAGTTTTAAGAAATTTATTCCTCCTCCCAAACAACAATATTGAAAAAAAAATTACCATCGTATAGATTATTGATAATTTGTATAGCGTTCAAGATTTTTATTTCAGTTTGACTACCACATGTCAAGATAGATTCATCTTACATCTTACTGATGAAGGATATTAGTTATCCGAAATAACTTAAATTTGTTCATGATTTTATTATTTTTTGGTGATGTTGTACCCTTTTAGACTTGTTATATATATATATACATACTTACAAAGCGCCCACAAGTTAATGAAATGAAATATATTTGTTCTATCTTTATGAACCAATTAAGAGCTAACAAATCTAAGAATATATGTATATGTTGAACCTTTAAAGGAATATTTTCAATGAATTTACAAATATAACGAAAATATGTATGTTCCATTAACTGTTTATTTCCTCTCATTAAACAAGCGTCTTTAAATTAGTGCATGTTTGAAACATTGTACTAGTTTACCGATTTATTTTATAAGGCATACTGAATGTACCTTTTATGTACATTTTGATTATCCAATGATCAATATTAACAAGGGGAGGGTTGGGACCTCATGTTTACCTGTTTGTCTACAAGCTAGGAACATCGTTAGTAGTTGTCTTAGGATATATTGTTTGTTTCTATCGTTTTTTTATGTTGATGACAGGTCTTTTATAGAATCTATTTATATAAAAATAAAGGAATGTGGCCTTATGACAATAAGAGATTTATCAATACAGACCAAATGACCCAGCTTTGAATAATAACAGATTACCGTACGGCTATTCACAATGAGGAAAGCCCATACATTACAGTAAGCATTAAAAGGTCCAGGTTTTTAATTGATCAACAACCAGCTTTGACTGGGGACGATAATGATTATTTACTATATAGCGACATGTCTATTGTTTGAATCCTTATGGCAACTTCAGCAAATATCATGAATTGTATAATAATGTCCTCTAAATGACATTCGGTTATTGCTAGCTTTTGATTGCTGTCTCATTGACAAATACTTCAAATCTTCAGTTAATGATACAATTATAATATACAAAGAAGTGTCAAATCAGTGTAAAGGTTCAAAAATAAAAATGTATAATTTGGTGAATTTCTGTGAAATGTTTGAATAAAACATCATATCTTACTTCAACAATTGACATCATAAAGTGATATTTGTATTGTATCCATGATAATGATACTTAGTTGCTCTTTATTATCAATTCTAAAAGAAAATGTCATCTTCACCAGGGAATTATTATTCATGTTGTACCATCATATCCTGTTTGATTGATTTCATAAACAGATAACTTGAAATGCGCACTTTTCAAACAATATAATTGTTAATGCATATTACAATTAATGCAAGTGCGTGTCTCTTCGAGTAGGATTTTTTTTAACGAAATGCTACAAAAATGAAAGGGTTTGTTCTAAAGTTGTACAGTATTTTCATTTTGACTCTACAAACAGATGGTTTCATTTTACCTATCCAGACCGAATTTCATAGTATACAAGATGTTTGCATAAAAGATATATTTAGCTTTGAATTTATGACTCGACTTGATTTTAGGAGCAGCGGCCTGTTAGTGCATTTAGATTCCTACAATAGCAAACAGCATCAATTTATGGTATTTATTGAAGATGGTGATTTGATATTCACTGATGGTGTGAATAATAAAAAAAGATCTTTTATAATACCCTATGATGACACAGAAGTGGTCAACAAGTGGAATGACAACCGCTGGCATAAGTTGACAGTAGAACGGATTTTAGATGAAGGAAAGTATCTTTCAGTAAAAGTGCTTGTAGATGAACATATTCATAGAATTTATTCTGTAATGGAAGTGAAGGGGCATGTTCGAGGATCAAATGATGTTTACCTTGGTAAAAGCCCCTATGTTGATGTTAAAAATGCCATCTACATTAACTGTAATTGTTTAAAAACGCATTTGAAAATCGGAGAAGATAGAAGCGAAGTCGACAAATGTTGCCAGGAGAATAATAGGGGAAACAGAGAGACTAAAAAATGTGGTGGAGTTCTCGGAAAGATCAAATGCAGAAATCGTGAGTAGTAAATTATGCCTTTCAATACATGTAGTAGAACTCAAAAGCCAATATTTCAAGGCGCATATTTTTTTTTAATCCGCAGCGCTATTCGTCAGCAATCAAAAACGTACAAAAATGAAATGTATCACCATCTTTATCAAACACATATATCCTTTCTTTAAACAATTATGATACATTTTAATTCCTGTACCAAGTCAGGAATATGACAGTTGTTTTCCTTTCGATCCGTTATTTGATCAAGTTTAACGTTTGATTTTGTCAGTTTTTATGGACTTCCCCCTTTTTGAATTTTCATTGGAGTTCGGTATTTTTGTTAATGCATTTATACATAATATAGCATTTCGAAAGTACAAAAATAATAATTTGTGGGATTTGTCAAATGTTATTAGGTCTTCATCATTTATATTGATACGAATTATTATTCTATTTCTTGAAATCGAAATAAACAAATACGTCTAGAAAATAGTCACAGACCTTTCTTAGAGACGCTGTTCGGGTCATCAAGTGAAAACCAGCCAGTACAAAAACAAATACCATATACAATAAGAACTAGGCTAAAAAGAAAAATCAGCACTCTGTATCATGTCTTTAAGAACTAGAGTGCACAGAAATCACACGGATGGCCCGTGAACTATCATGAATAATGCAGAGTGTTCCTCAACTATAATAGACAGATAGAAACTTTAAAACACAAATATGATTAGCCGTACAAGTTATAAACATAAGTCAACATGGTTGACATAGTCAGTCGACTCTTTATAGGAGTAGTTGCCCTTAAATGCCAGTTTATATTAATGTTTGGTGTGAATGCCTATTTTATTTAAACTATAACGGGTAAAGAGAAACTTTAAAAAGCAAATATGATCCACAAGACAAAGTCTTTAAATAAGTCGAACTGCTGAAATCGATGGACAACCATTTATAGGAGTTAAAGCCCTTAAAAGACATTTTTACCAATTTTAGGCGTTTTGCTCTATAATCTGGAAAACTATAATTGAAGTTAAAAATATTTGAACGCAATAATGATCAGCAAGACAAAATCTGAAAATATGCCAGCAATATATGTCACTATATTTTGCAATGTAACTTGTAAAACCCAGAATGTTACCTTCTTCGGTGTCGATGTGGCATGCAGTATGTTGGCGAGACAGAACAGCCATTCACCAAACGCATGAGTGGTCATCGAAGTGACTACACCTGCAAGCCCGACCTCCCCGTAAGTCGTCATTTGAGATCACCTGGGCACGCCCAGGCTGACCTCAAAAACCTTACCATCATTATCATAAATCACAACGAGGGTTGGTCACGGACCGACAGACTTGCTATGGAAAGGTTTTGGATAAGAAAGCTTAGGACAGTTTCCCAGAGCATAAATAAAAACATAGAATGTGTCACTCATTTTCCTACCATCACTTGTTTTAGTAATTCAGGCTTCCGTTTTGGACTATTACAGTTTTAAGAAATTTATTCCTCCTCCCAAACAACAATATTGAAAAAAAATTACCATCGTATAGATTATTGATAATTTGTATAGCGTTCAAGATTTTTATTTCAGTTTGACTACCACATGTCAAGATAGATTCATCTTACATCTTACTGATGAAGGATATTAGTTATCCGAAATAACTTAAATTTGTTCATGATTTTATTATTTTTTGGTGATGTTGTACCCTTTTAGACTTGTTATATATATATATACATACGCACAAAGCGCCCACTAATTTATGAAATGAAAATATATTTGTTCTCTCCGTATGAACCAAGAGCTAACAAATCTGAGAATATATGTATATGTTGAACCTTTGAGGACTATTTTTGATTTACAATTATAACGAAAATATGTATGTTTCATTAACTGTTTATTTCCTCTCATTAAACAAGCGTCTTTAAATTAGTGCATGTTTGAAACATTGTACTAGTTTACCGATTTATTTTATAAGGTATACTGAATGTACCTTTTATGTACATTTTGATTATCCAATGATCAATATTAACAAGGGAGGTTGGGACCTCATGTTTACCTGTTTGTCTACAAGCTAGGAACATCGTTAGTAGTTGTCTTAGGATATATTGTTTGTTTCTATCGTTTTTATGTTGATGACAGGTCTTTTATAGAATCTATTTATATAAAAATAAAGGAATGTGGCCTTATGACAATAAGAGATTTATCAATACAGACCAAATGACCCAGCTTTGAATAATAACAGATTACCGTACGGCTATTCACAATGAGGAAAGCCCATACATTACAGTAAGCATTAAAAGGTCCAGGTTTTTAATTGATCAACAACCAGCTTTGACTGGGGACGATAATGATTATTTACTATATAGCGACATGTCTATTGTTTGAATCCTTATGGCAACTTCAGCAAATATCATGAATTGTATAATAATGTCCTCTAAATGACATTCGGTTATTGCTAGCTTTTGATTGCTGTCTCTTTGACAAATACTTCAAATCTTCAGTTAATGATACAATTATATTATACAGAGAAGTCTCAAATCCGTGTAAAGGTTCAAAAATACAAATGTATAATTTGGTGAATTTCTGTGAAATGTTTGAATAAAAACATCATATCTTACTTCAACAATTGACATCATAAAGTGATATTTGTATTGTATCCATGATAATGATACTAAGTTGCTCTCTATTATCAATTCTAATAGAAAATATCATCTTCACCAGGGAATTATTATTCGTGTTATACCATTATATCCTGCTTGATTGATTTCATAAACAGATAACCTGAAATGCGCACTTTACAAACAATATAAATGTTAATGCATATTACAATAAATGCATGTGCGTGTCTCTTCGCATAGGATCTTTTCTAATGAAATGCTACAAAAATGAATGGGCTTGTTTTAAAGTTGTACAGTATTTTCATTTTGACTCTACAAACAGATGGTTTTATTTTTCCAAACCAGACCGAATTCCATAGTATACAAGATGTTTGCATGAATGATATATTCCGCTTTGATTTTATGACTCGAAGGAACAGTGGCTTGTTAGTGCATTTAGAGTCCGACAACAGCAAACAGAATCATTTTACGGTAACTATTGAAGATGGTGAGTTGATATTCACTTATCGTGTAAATAATAAAAAAAGATCTTCTATAATACCATATGATGACACAGAAATGATCAACAAGTGGAACGACAATCGCTGGCATAAGTTGATAGTAGAACGGATTTTAGATGAAGGAAAGTACCTTTCAGTAAAAGTGCTTGTAGATGAACAGATTCATAGACTTGATTCTGTAATGGAAGTGAAGGGGCATGTTCGAGGATCAAATGATATTTACCTTGGTAAAACCCCCTATGTTGATGTTAAAAATGCTATTTACATAAACTGTAATTGTTTAAAAATGCATTTGAAAATCGGAGAAGACAGGAGCGAAGTCGACAAATGTTGCCAGGAGATTAATAGGAAAAACAGAGACACTAAACAATGTGATGGAGTCCTCGGAAATATCAAATGCAGAAATCGTGAGTAGTAAATTATGCATTTGAATACATGTATTAAAATTCAAAAAGGCCAATATTTAAAAGCACATATTATTCTTTAATCCACAGCGCTATTTGTCAGCAATCAAAGACGTACAAAAATGAAATGTATCAGCATCTTAAATAAAACACAGATATCATTTCTTTAAACAATTATTATACATTTTTCTTCGGAAAATTCCTGTACCAAGTCAGGAATATGACAGTTGTTTTCCTTTCGTTCCGTTAGTTGATCAAATTTAATGTTTGATTTTGTCAGTTTTTATGGACTTCCCCCTTTTTGAATTTTCATCAGAGACTGGTATTTTGTTAATGCTTTTATACATAATATAGCAATTCGAATGTACAAAAATATAATAATTTGAGGGATTTGTCAAATGTTATTAGGTCTTAATCATTTATATTGATAAGAATTATTATTCAATTCCTTGAAACAGCAATAAACAAAACGTCTAGAAAATAGTCACAGACCTTTTTTAGAGACGCTATTGGGGTCGTCATATGAAAATTAGCCAGTACAAAAATACCATATACAATAGGAGCTAGGTTTAAAAGACTAATCAGCTCTCAATATCATGTCTTTAGGAACTAAGGTGCACAGAAATCACATGGATGGCCCGTGAACGATCATGAATAGTACAGAGTGTTCCTCAACTATAATAGACAGATAGAAACTTTAAAACACAAATATGATTAGCCGTACAAGTTATAAACATAAGTCAACATGGTTGACATAGTCAGTCGACTCTTTATAGGAGTAGTTGCCCTTAAATGCCAGTTTATATTAATGTTTGGTGTGAATGCCTATTTTATTTAAACTATAACGGGTAAAGAGAAACTTTAAAAAAGCAAATATGATCCACAAGACAAAGTCTTTAAATAAGTCGAACTGCTGAAATCGATGGACAACCATTTATAGGAGTTAAAGCCCTTAAAAGACATTTTTACCAATTTTAGGCGTTTTGCTCTATAATCTGGAAAACTATAATTGAAGTTAAAAATATTTGAACGCAATAATGATCAGCAAGACAAAATCTGAAAATATGCCAGCAATATATGAACAGTCAGTTGTTTTATTATAGGAGTTAGTGCCCTTAAATGACAATGTTTTCCAATTATTCCATTTCTGCCCATTTATTGGAAAACAGTAATAGATTGATAGAAACTTTAAATATCAAAAGTTCAGCAAGACGAGATCTACAAATGTCACATAGTCTATGATATGTGAAATAGCCAGTTGTTTTCCTATTGGAGTAGGACAATGTGTGCCCTTTTTTGTGTTTTTGCAAAATCTATATAGAGAGAAACTGTACACAGAGAAAATGATCAGCAATAAAAGAGATCTACCATGTTTGAGAGTGTCAATTGTGGAAGATGTATAGTACTAGTTAATTGGCCGAAGTTGTTATGTCTTTTTCACTATAGTCTTGGTTGGTGAAATGGATAATGCGCTCATGTGATCGCTTTTTTGCGTTATCATTTATTCATTGAACAAATCTGCTTTAAATATATTGTTTGGCTATGAATTTGTAGTACAAGATCTGTTAACGTGGTAGAATTCTTTAATTCAGAGACAAAGATTTAATAAATATATTTTATTTTTGCAAATTGCGATGAGTTGATGGCGTGGTCAATAATATTATCATTGAGTTTCTGTTATGATTTATTCATTTTCATGTCAACATCGTCAATGCCACCGAGACAAAAGAAATATAGTCAAGAGATGTGTTTGGTCTTTGCCTTTTTTAAATGCCCATACAGATATTGGCATATGACGAAAGATATATCTTCACTGTTTTCCGTTAACATGGAAATAGTGCTCACTATTGAACATAAACCTACTGAATTTTAATTTTTTCAAACGAGAAGACTTCAATTAAGCTTTATTGCAATCTTCATTAAAGCTTGTGGAAGTCGGTATATAGAGAGAATACAATCAGAGAAAAAACGTATATCTAGTCTGACCCCGCAATATATGCATATGCCTGTCGTAAATAATGAAGCAGGTCGGTGGTTGTATTATGTGATATTGTTTTTGTTATATGGAAAATTTCATGTTAATGGAAGTTTGCTGTTAAATTTATTCACATTTTCTTAATTTAGGACGATTCAGAGCTTGATATATTGTATATAAACCTATTGTTTAAGACTGTATGCTACCTTTTGTGTATGGTTGTTGTGTTTTTGACGTATACCCTACATCTCCTTTAGTATATAAATCAGGTTAATCTGGGAGTGGAGAAGACTTGAAGGGTTCTAAATAAATCATTCAAAAAGTAGGCGGTATTTATTTATGTATAATCCTATTTACGTTTGACCTTAAATGAAATCTTTAAATTCAGACATCTTTGAACTCGGTAAGGAATTTATAGAGATTACTGGTTGACCGGCATTATTTACATTTCTTATTTTGAACTTATAGAAACGCCAAAACTTCGAGTTGTTCATAAAAGATACTGCTATTCGTATATATTTATAATCTCGCTTTCAAGGTCTTCGGGCAATTTGTTTTTTTATTTTTAGTGATATTTTGGCTGATATAAGATGCTTTCTTCAGACCAACTGGGTAGGTTAGAGAAATAGGTCTTAAAAGGTTTGTTTGTTTTAGGGTTTGCAAAAAGCAAAATTATCAAATTCATGATAATACTATTACGAGATTCATTTTAGCATAACCTTTATTCGTCCGGAAAACCACAAATCTGACAAACAAATATCTTTTGAAAGATGTTCTTCTATGAATTTATAATACATTTTGATTTTCGAATTGAAGGGACTATAATAAAGTGACTTTTTCGTTCATTCCCCTATGTCATGCCAAAGACATATACTGTACAGATAATAAAATATAGATGTCAAATATAGTCGTTGAACCTTACACTGAAATTAGACAGCAAAGGCATGTGTAGTTAAAATTAATACATAAATCAATATTTCCCTGCTAAGAGTTATATTCCTTTCTCCTTATAAGTGAAAAGTGTGTACTTGATATATTTAAGAAACAACATCTGGGGTTTCTATGAGTGTTGCTGCATGTTTAGAAGGAGCAGATACCTGTCATGTCAACGCCAAGTATGTTTACTTTGACACTGCCGCCTGCTGCGAATGTATCACGCCGTTCTATGGGAATGGAATTCGATGTTTGAAAGCAGGTTAGTGTATTGAAAAAGTGTAAAATAGTATAGCAAATCAAACATAGAATTCTTTTTTCTCCGTATCTTAAATTATTAAACTATTGTCTGATCTAATTTGTGTACAAATCTAAAGTGTTTACAAAATTCCCAAATAACTTTTGTAACCACCATTAACAGTGTAAAGTTTCTTAACTCTCTTAAGGTAAGTACTGCTATTTAATATGTAATTCATAATTTTGTATATTATTTTTACGATACCTTGAATAAAATTAACCTTTTTCAAATATTTTTCCATTCATTTTTAAAATCATGGTTTTTTTGGTGCATTTTTTAATCTAAGAGAAATGGCGAGAATTGAAAATGATATATCCCTATTAGACCTACGATTATTATGCTAGGCAATCTACGTGACTAACGATGAATTAAAACCTTTTGTCGTTACATGAATAGGGAAAAGACTAATACTGAGAGGTATTGTTAATGGTGTATTGAACAACAAAGCAATAGAGAATGTGGACCTACTTTCTTATGTATATACAACCAATGGACGAATAGAAACACTTATAAGACGTAAACAAAACACTGCGAGAACAATGATGAAAATATTGCAGCCTATCGGTGACATCATTGGGTGGATGTTTGCTGTTCCACAGGAGAAGAAGGCTAAAAACGGATTCATGATGACAGGTGTGTTCACTATGAGATGTATTATTCTTATATGAAAACATTCAAATTCGGAATATCAGACTATGTTTGTCTGTATTGAAAAGGTAACACTGTGCCTTCAAATAAAGGCAACAGTAGTATACCGCTATTCGAAATTCATAAATCGATTGAGAAAAAAACAAATCCAGGTTACAAACTAAAACTGAGGGAAACACATCAAATATAAGAGGAGAACAACGACACAACAGAAACACAACACTAAAATGCAACACACACAGAAACGAACTATACCGTTGGTTTTACCGTTTGAATGGTTTTACACTAGTACTTTTGGGGCCCTTTATAGCTTGTTGTTCGGTGTGAGCCAAGGCTCCGTGTTGAAGGCCGTACATTGACCTATAATGGTTTACTTTTATAAATTGTTATTTGGATGGAGAGTTGTCTCATTGGCACTCACACCACATCTTCCTATATCTATATAATATAACAATTGCCATTTTCCTGACTTGGTACAGGACATATTAAGAAAAAAATGGTGGGTTGAACCTGGTTTTGTGGCTAGCCAAACCTCCCGCTTTTATGACAATGTTAAATATAACATTAAAATGACAAGATTACATGACAGGACTACAATACAAATAAATGGGAGAACATACAGGACAGAGACACACACAAATAATAGCTATCAAACGGTACCAGGCATATAATTTAATACGCCAGACGCGCGTTTCGTCTACACAAGACCCATCAGTGACGCTCAGATAATAAAGTTCGAAAGCCAAAACACTGGAAAACACTGGAACAGAAAAAGATTAGTTCATAGATATCTTCCCAACACAGACATGACACTAGACCAAATTAGGAAAAGAAAAGCTCTAATTTGCAGGATGCAAGATTTAGCAGACATCGCCTTTTTATATAGCGCGTCACTGTTTTTGATATCCTGTGGTGTTAATCGTTGATGGAATATTTCGTTGTTGTTCTGTGGTTTGCATGTTGTGTCGACTATTATATTATTTGTGTGTGTGTTTCTCTGTGATGAAAGTTCTTACGTGTGTTTGTGCTGTATTTCTGTCACGTAGTGTTGTCATTTTAGCGATATTTTTTGACAGTGTCATTAAGCGGGAGGTTTGGCTAGCCATTAAACCACGTTCAAGCCACCATTTTTCCTTAAAAGTCAGGAATATGGCAGTTGTTATCAAATAGTTCGTTTCTATGTTTGTTGGCGTTTGTTTTTGTTGCACTTCAGTGTTTCTGTTGTTCCTTTTCTTTCATCTTATAGTTGATGTGTTTCCCTCGGTTTTAGTTTGTAACCCGGATGTGTTTTCTCTTAATCAATTTATGACTTTTGAAAACCGGTATACTACTTTTGCCTTTATTTATCAATCCTATGAAAAGTTAAATGTTCTTTGTTAATTTAAAAATACAAATTTCAATTTAAACAGCCATTTTGTTTCGTATGTTGCTTCTAAAAAAATCTTATTAAGTGTGCATTCGACCAACAATGAAATTGTCTCTTCATAGTGGTTAGGATAAGAGAGTTTTTTCTTATTCAAATTAGGCCAGAAATTTCAATATATGTATAAAATTATATACACGTTCACATTCTAGAAACAAGGGTATATCAGTCGAAAAAAACAGATAAGAAAAAAGATAAACATTATAATGAATTGAGAACCAATTTCTTCTTTTAGGTGGAGAACTTAACAGAACATCATTTATCACATATCACAGTGGCGAATTTGTGGTAATTACACAGCAGTTCTTTACCTTTTTGTCAGAGTTAAGAGTTCAGACATATGTAAAAGGGACAGTCCCGGATTATGTCGGCAGTATATTATTCAATGGCTTCAAGGAACAACACAAAAGCGTTTCCACAGGTATTATGATTTAACTAGATATATATGGCATTTGTATTATATTGTATAGTTTTAATCAACATTCATGTTGGCAATACACATTATGTGTGTTGTAAATAACAGAAATCTTAAAATACAACATGACTATAGAGACATTTGATTAGGAATGTCGATCTCAAGCAAAGCTTCTTTCTCCTAATAAATTTACTTTACAATATAATTCTCATTTTTGCTTCCGGAGTAAAAAGAATTTTTATTGATTAGGCATTCAGAGGAGAATACAGCAACAATACAAAGCAAAGCCAGCGAGAAAGGTAGACATTTATGTGAACAGAGAAAAAAATCAGACTAAACCTTTGTATGCAGTATGATCAAATGCAAATACCTTTGTTTTATTACTACCAAGAAATACACATAATTATTTATTATAATTGTATCTTTCTCTTAGCGGGAAACAATGAGGATAAGGAATTATGTAAACGTTAACTATGGTGAAGATCTCTATATAGTTCTTATACCTTTGTACTCTCTTATTTCATAGGCGTTATTAAATCATGTTCAACAAGACGATATGAAATGAATGGGTTGACATCCTATTTCACAGTGGACCAGATTCTAGTGTTCAATGAATGCCAATTTAGTCCATTTAGAAATATATTACACAGTATGAGACATGTTGTTATCCTAAATGATAGAAAGAACGATGTCCTCAGATTTACCTCGACCAATCAGATCCAAGCTCTTGATGGTAAATTTTATTATGCATTTAAAAATGTACACTAATGATTAAAAATACAAATTATAAAAATGGATGGAGAATTTTGGCAAAGTACGTCACAACTAAATGGGAACATTTGTGAATAACAATATTGCTGAGATATAAATTCAATTCGTTACTATATTGATATAATGAAAATCTGCCATATCAAACTTGATATTTTGCTAGCATTATGCATCACAATTATGGTTATCAGTTTATTCCTTTTATGTCTATATATTAAGACATTGTCGTTTGTTTGAAATTGATAAAATACAATTGCACTTTTTTGCATCAAAAAGTAAAAAATGCATTATTGGACAAAACTATGAAACATGTAAAAAAAATAGAAATATATGCATATGAGGTTTAGCTAGCTATAAACCAGGTTTAATCCACCATTATCTACATAAGAAAATGCGTGTACTAAGTCAGGAATACGACAGTTGTTTTCCATTCATTTGATGTGTTTGAGCTTTTGATTTTGCCATTTGATAAGGGACTTTCCGATTTGAATTTTCCTTGGAGTTCGATATTTTTGTTATTTCACTTTTTACTCATCAAGTAAATCACACTTTATAAATTTGTTGCGTACGAATCGCTGTTATGGATTTCCCTTTATCTGGAACGCTCATACCCAAAATATTGAACGGTAAGGATGTATAACAATATGAGCACAAGAAGAGCTTTATGACCAAAAGGGGCTAAAAGAACAACAAAAATTAAATAGTGTCAACTTTTCCTGAGGGAAGTAGGACATTTAATTTTTAAACTGATATATCACTTTATCAAACAAAATTTAATTCAAAAAGTATTTTACAAATCATGTCAGTACCAAGCGGCAACAACAAAATTTCCCTTTATAATATTTTAAGTATTGTGAAACTAACCGTACAAAGTCACAAGATTCTGACATAACATCTTTTTTACTGACTGTGTCTTTACATTTTTGAAAAGTATTATTTTCTCTAATTTTACTTCACACTGTCATTATTTTCTCTAATTTTACTTCACACTGTCATTATTTTCTCTAATTTTACTTCACATTGTCATTATTTTCTCTAATTTTACTTCACACTGTCATTATTTTTCCTAATTTTCCTTCACACGGTCATTATTTTCCCTAACTTTACTTCACACTGTCATTATTTTCCCTAATTTTACTTCACACTGTCATTATTTTCTCTAATTTTACTTCACACTGTCATTATTTTCTCTAATTTTACTTCACACTGTCATTATTTTCTTAAATAATTCTTATTATTCCTTACATTGTGTTTGAACAGTCTGAACATTTGTTTACAATACATTCTTAACAGTCTATACACTGTCTGAATTTGTTTGAACAAATTCTAAACATTCGTTATGCATTCCAGAATTAACTTATTCTGATATTGTCTGGACGCATTCTTAACAGTTAAATATTAACTGCAATAAGTGTCCTTTTCTAGATTTAGATATTTCAGTTTTACACCAGAAACTTTTACGAAAATGGGATGATTTTTCTTTCCCTATTGTTAATTTTCCTTTTTTGGACGGTGATGTTCCTTTTGGCATAATCCTACTGTGTTTATATATCCCAACTCGTTCGTTATGCTCAAAATTGAAGTACGCGGTTATGTCAATGTTGTTTACTACATAAGGACCCGGTTTTGTTTTTGTATAGGTCCCGGTTTTGTTTTGTTTTGAAACCACAAATTTATGAAAAGCAATGTTAACACGGATCTGAACATTGTCCGTCGAAAGAAATTAAATGTATGAGCATAGATGTTATTGTAAAACAAACCTGTCGTGTTAAAATTTTAAACGTAAACGTTTCGAAATAGGGAGTACACATTTTTCGAATGCTATACGTATACCTTATTGCACCTATCTTCGAACTAAGTTTAAATGGAATATGAATACTTTATACCGCGCACTTACATTAATTCTTTTATAACATTATGATGTTTGTTTGTTTTCTATACTAGTTTGAAATAAACGTATAATACAATTATGTATTTTCAATGTGAATAAAAGTTGGTTGCAACATACTAACGTCACTTTATCTTCGTCTTATTTAGAACAACCTAATTGGCCACTTACCCGTGAAAAATGCAATGAGTCAACTTTCCATCAGAGACCAAATGACGTAAAAGTTAGCAAATATAGATTACCGTATGGCATTCAACAATGAGAATTAATGAAAAAGGCCCCGAAATGAAAAATGGTAAAAAAAATTCAAACGAGAAAACTAACGTCCTGATTATGTACAAAAAAAAAAAAAACGAAAAACAAATATCATATAAAGCAGCAAAAGACAACCTCTGAATTATAGACTCCAGGATTCTGGAATGACACGTACAGAATTGCGGGGTTGAACGTGTTAACGACACCCCCTCCCCCCCACA
Source organism: Mytilus coruscus (assembly GCA_017311375.1). Taxonomy (NCBI): domain Eukaryota; kingdom Metazoa; phylum Mollusca; class Bivalvia; order Mytilida; family Mytilidae; genus Mytilus; species Mytilus coruscus. The sequence continues at coordinate 3,355,772 of CM029603.1, forward strand.
ACAAAAGAAAAGTGGTATAACAACACAACATAAGAACAAAACATTAAAATCAGTTGAAAAAGACTGAACTCATTCGATTACAGAGTCTGTGTAGTAAATGCGCGATTGGCACTCAAAGTTGTGTTCTCTTTTTTTTTAATTAAATTTTATGATGGTAAACGATATAGTTATATTATATCAGAGGCGGATCCAGGGGTGAGTACACCCCCCTTTTAATAACTAGAAAAAATATTATATCATGTTTTTTTCACGATTTACATATGACTTTTTAGCATAAAATCGTCCAAACAAAGAACCGTTTAATTATTTATAATATTATCAACAAAATAATCACTATTGCATTTTCCGGATTGCCTGAGACTATTCTACTATTTTATATTTAGTAAAGTAGTTACAAGGAGGGGCAAAAAGATTTGTAACGCATTATTATTGTGATTCCTTGCGCCGCATGGAAATTCATTTTCTAGGGTGATTCTGCATGCATATACCTTTATCTCATTCTCTTGCTTTATAATGAACATTTTGTGTTCAGAATATTCATTTTCAAACGATCATACTGCTGCCGTAGGTAGAGTGTGATATTTATTGATAACCATCCTGCTGTCCAAGAAAATCACATACTTAGTATCAAATGTCCGTCCTTCAATTGTCAAGGCCGTACACTATCCAAGTTTGGACACTTAGATTTACATCATTCATATAAAAAAAATAAAACCAAATTGTGTTATAAAACCTTCATTTCTTTGTATTTCGCCGTTAAAGTATTCGATTTTAAACAAAGCAAAATTGAAATTATTTTTGTTCCATTAAAGCAGGAATTAAAGGGTTTACGGATTAAAAAAAATGATAAGTTATCCTCTGAAAGAAATCGTTTTCCAACGATCCACCAAAAGTCTCCCGATTATGCTTTATTTTCAATGAGAAAACCTGGTCCTGATTTGTGAAATTTTAGGACGAAACCGGGTCGTACACATTGACAAAACCGTGTCCTTCAATTTTGACATGACCCTTTTCTTTCGTTCCTTGCACAGAAATACTAATATTGAGGTGATCAAAGTCACTAGTCTTGCGATCTCCGTGTTAATATTTTTCTTTCCGTACAATGTTCACAATTTAAAGAGAAATTCAACAAATTCGAGGCAAGGTTCACTCAATTCACCATTTTGATGTGCCTCTTTACTTATTTCTCCCTGAATCTAGAACGGTTGAAGAAAATATTACATCGCACAATCGAAAATAGTTATACGTGTATGCATATTCTTCAATATCATAAAAATAACAATTAAAATAACAGAAATCCTACTTTTTCTCTGTCTGTTGATGGTCCGTCACCCTACCGGATATTAGATACTATTGAGTCCAAGCATTTTTTGCCGTGGTAGTTTAGAAACAGTGGTAAACGGATTTATATAAAAGCACTGCTCTTGTTTCGTAATCCCAATTATTGAATTACTTGTGTATTTCGTATTTATTTACCTTTTGTAGGTATACATAACGAATTCCTAAATCAAATATGTTTACACTAATGTCAAAATTAACAAGGATGTACGGCACGCCAAAATCACTTTATTTAAACCTTACTTATGTAACTTAGACCTGGATCTTCTCGAGTCAATGCTAGATTTTCTTTTTGCGTAAAGTTGAGATAAACCGCGATAATTTTTGGATGAACTCTACTTGATTATTTTCATTAATATTTTTTAAGAAAAAAACCTCTTAAGAAGAATTTCAGAAGCTAGTTGCTGATGGCTTTTATCCAACTGAACTTGCAAAAAAGTATACCAAAAAACACACTTAAATCTGCTTCATATCTTGAGGGTCGGTTGAAAACTAAACTTCAACAAAAATATGAATTTAATTTTCCTATTGTGAAGTTGTTTTCGTATGCAGCATCACTACATCAGGACCTAATACGATATTCCAGAGTCTGCATGTCTTTCCATGATTTACCATGCTGCGTATAAATTCAATTAAATTTAATTTAATGCTTTATCTTATTACAGTGTCACCATCCATTAAAATATATATACATACACAATTTCATAAAAGTCTAACATTAAAAAGATGCCAGCCGAAAACGGATAATGGGACACTTTCACTTATTGGGAATACATTTTCGAATATGGCCCCTCAACTTATATTCCGTATCACATTTCCTTTGTATTAATAATGAATATCCCCACTGCAACGTATAATTATTCGATATCTTTTAATGATACACAGAGTCCCGGTTGTTTTTTTGTATCATGTCTGATAAACGTCTTAATTATAATCAACGACATAGAGAGTGCGTTTTCACTAAACAGTCATTTTTAAATTCTGAAACAGCAGTATTAACTTTTGGTCATTTTTTGTCGTTGATTTGCTTTCTCATTGACTTATACCACACAACTCTTTTTATTCAATTAAGCACTATCAATATTATCCAATTAATGTTATATTCACCAAATTTCGCTCAAGCTAAAAGAGCTTTGTAACACATATACAGAAGATTTGTCAGATAGTATTGGCGTATTTGGTGAAAATGTATTACATCAATTGTACCCAATGACAACTTTCATTGTTATATTATAAATGTTTGTCGTGTGAGACTTAAAATCAATATTCGAAATACCATAACAAATTTTCACGTTAAATATTTTCGATACCAAAACACAAATTTCCCATAGCTGATGTCCTTTTTAGAGATGCTTATGTTTCTACTGCTCTACAACATTTGATGTCATTGATTTATACCCTTTCAATAAGTGTTTCTGATTTCCTATATTGCTTTCGAGCACCGCTAACACGGGAAAAATAATGGAATGCGCACATGTGAACTGAATTTGTAGAGACATTCCTATATGTGTTAGCATTAGACATTGCCGCAATTTATGATATTTTTTTCTTCGACATCGAATGTCATATATTATTATCTTTTTACTCAGGCATCAACCGATTAAATAGAGCCGTAGATCAGGAATTTTCGAATAATATAGGTATGTGTCATAACTTTAGTTTACATTATTACTTTTCCCTGCGTCAAAATCTTTCTGATTAATGATTAGCAATTAACTGATAATTTTAAGCATATCAATGATATTTCATGTCAACACAGAATGCTTGGCTATCTTAAACGCCGTAAACAATTTTTGACAACACGAAAAAAAAAAAAAAAATCAGAACACAATATTCGATAAATATTTTGAGCAAAACAATTAAGATAAATCGCTTCACAGACGCCATGAAGTATAAGATGGGATCGCCATACGAACAAACACAACACAGATAAAAACCTTTCTGTAAATAGTGTTTTTGCGACACACATGAAAACACCAGGACAAGTGTCACAAATGCAAGACAGACAAAGCAAGAAATCTAACTGGTTACCACAAAAACCACATTTACACTAATTTTAACAGATAGATCACTTAAACACCATCTAGTAAATAATATGAGCGCATACAAACACCAGCGACATGAACCATTCAGTAAGTAATGGTTTTAGCATACAGAGGGAAAAAGTACGGAAATATAAACACTTGTATATCTTGGTAGTGTTGTACTTTTTAGAAACCTTCCTTTACGATGTGGCTATCACACACAAACACAAATAAAACGGATTCCAACCAGTTTATTGCAGTATAATTGCACGTATACATCAATGACATCATTTATTTTCGGCTTGTCATTGTTACTTTTTTTACCATAACTAAACCGTTCAATAAGTGTTAAAATATTTCGAAATGCCAACATTTTCTACAGGCAGGCATACGTAGAAGATAGCCTTTACCAGATTTGGCACAATTCGGATGATTTTTTTTTGTTTTCAATGCCTTTCACCTTCGTAGTAGCTATGATTTTCTAATAATTTGTGTGACTTTGATAAAAACTTATGTAAACTAAACTAGGGTCTGTCATTTGAAGTTATAAATCGGGTATCTTTGATTACTTTATATTTTTCTTCTGGTCGTTTATTTTGAAAAAAAGAACATAATTCTACGTTGCCTTGATGCACTTGATAAAACAATTGATGTTCCCTTGATATATATATATATATATATTACAGTCTTTACATGCTCTACTGGTTTTTACACTAGATTCGTCAGGGATGATCAAAAGTTCTGGTAGACCTGATGGTGGTTTTGGTAGGTACAATAACAATAAATAGAACATTATATAGGTACTAAAACAAATACGTAAATATATAGCTATGTAAGAACAAATGCGTTTAAGAAATAAACAAACTAGACCATATAGCTGTAAAGTTCTATGTCATTTGGTCTCTGTTGCAGAGTTGTCTCATTGACAATCATATCATATCTTTTTATTTTTATATAACACACACACAATATATATGGTAGGGGATACCAAACTAACTATTATGATGAGAGAATTAAACATTCAGTGGATGATACACGATTCGAGAAAAAAAAAAAAATAGTAACAAAACAGGTGTACTTACCATACTTCAACAAAAGTCGATTTGTTATAAAATACGTCGAGCCTTATACTTCCCAGCGTCTAGAAGAGGTGTGAATAACGGAACTAATGAAAACTCCATCAACACCAAATGAAAAAAAAAAAACATAATATTAATAAATAACTTAGGACAAAATTGTCGAGGTTCATTTCATGTTGCGATGTTACTAATTTTAAAGTTCCAACTGTCTTGCCCTTTTTAATACCGACCGGTGAGAAATGCTATATAAAAGAGAGTGTTATAAAAATCAGTTCAGAAAACATAGGTAGAAGTAACACGAGAATAATCATACACTATCAATTGATGCTTCCAGATACTAAAAGAAACCTTTTTTGAAAATCCTGTAACTTGGGTGAAGTCTCATTTTACAATACAAATCATATATTTGTAAAATAACAATAGAAATATTGTCACATTTTTAATATCTGAATCCCTATTGTTAAATTTTTGGGATAGAGTTAAATATAACTTATTTAAAATTCAATTGTTGGCATGAAGTTATATTACATTTATCACAAGACTGTATGCAGCGTATCATTATGACCCTCGTGAGACAGTTACTTTGTCCTTAGATTTCCGTAACCGTAAGATACATTTTTATATACTTTGACATAGGGATTGATATTTAGTTCTTCAGTATATTATCTTAAGACACTGTGTTGTGTTCAATTGAAGATACCTTTAACCTTAACCTCAACAAATAATTGACTTTATGTAGGAACATTGTCATAGTCACCATACAATCATAGTTATATTTGCTTGCCATTACAAATCTTTTCGTTGTGCCTCAGGAAATGGCCCGGGGTCATGCCTATCCCCCTCATGTAATTAATTGTTGAATAGCATGCAATGGTAATGTCAAACCCCAACCCTAAACAAATATTGGTGACTCACAAGATGACCTGCTCAACCCAGACTTAAATTGTCAACTTGCAGAGTTTATTTGAAACTTATCTATGTAACATATTACACATTATCGTCCTGAATATGAGAGTAATATTGGCTGCTGGATGTTAGTCGTCAAATCAAATCAGCTAAGATGCCCAGCTTATAATGTTGAACACCAGACGCACGTTTCATCGTAAAAAAAGGCCCGTCAGTGACGCTCGAATCAGAAGACTTAGCTTTAAATGCAAAATCAAGTATTAAGTTAAAAAGCAATTCCGAAAGATTTTGTAAAATAAATCTAAGTTAATCTGTTCCTGGGGTGGAAAATCCTTAGTTTTCAAACAGTTAACTGATCAATATTACCATATCAATGTTATTTGATGTCAACACAGAATGTTGGGTTGTCTTAAACGCCGTAAACAATGTTTAACAAAAACAAAAACAGAGCAATATCCGATAAATGTTTTGAGAAAAACAATTAAGTTAAATCGCCACACAGAGGCCATCAAGTATACGCTGATACAAAGATATACAAAGATAGCGTCTCAATACGAACCAACTTCACAAAGATGAAAAATGTTCTGTAAATAGTGTTATCGCAAAACACGTGAAAACACCAGGACAACTGTCACAAACGCAAGGCAGACACAAGCAAGGAATAAAACTGGTAACTACAAACCACACATTTACAACACTACGAATGAATAGCACTATCTAGTAGATAATGTGGGCACAACACCTACAAAAACTATCGGCATACACCATTCAGTAAGTAATGTGATTGATAAACATTCAAAACACCAGGGAGAAACAAAGCACATGAATACAAACGCTTACATATGTTGGTAGTGTGGTACTATTTAGACACGACCCCTTACGTTGTGGCTACCACACACACACACACACACACACACACACACACACACACACACACACACACACAAAAATAAAACGGATACAGACAATTGTTGTACAATTTCACGTAAACATCGATAATTTCATTAACTTACGACCTGGCAATGTTTTTTTTATCTTTTTCTTTCCATAACTTTACTGTTCAGTATTTTGTACAAGCAGGCATTCATTGTAGATGGCAATATTCAACACCATTTAGATGATTTATTTGGTTTCAATACTTCTTACTATGTGACTAATATGGTCATCTAATTATACTGATTTGAGCGATAATGATGAACTCATATGTTATCGAAACTTGGGTCTTGCGTGCGAAGTTATAAATCTGAAATCTTTGATTACTATACTTCTTTTAGTTATTTATTTTATTAAAAGGACATGTTTTTACGTTGCATTATTGCACTTGATGTTCCTTTGATTTTATATTTATTACAATCTATACATCTCTTCTGATTTCTGAACTAGGGGTTCCAGGAAAATTCGGAGGTGCTGGTGTAGATAGTGGCTGGGGCAATATGTTATTATGTAGGTACTACAAATAGTTGTGAATAACGGAACGAACGTAAACTATGAAAGATACAAATCAACACCAAATGAACAAATGATATTAAACAAAAATCTATAGACATCAATTGTTGAAATTCATTTCATGTTGAGGGGATAGGTAATTGTAAAGTTCCAAAACGCTAACAATTTTTAAAATCAACCAGTAAGAAATGATATATATAAAAAAGTGTACCAGATTCAGTTCAGAAAAACACTGGTAGAGTTAAAACGATAATAAATATAACAATATCAAAAGAGAGACAAAAATACTAAAGGGACATTCAAACTCATAATTCGAAAACAAACTGACAACGCAATGGCTAAAAACGATAAGAACATTAGACAAACAACAGTATACAAAACACAACATAGAAAACTAAACACTGAGCAACACGAACCCACCAAAATCCGCATTGATACTGAAAGCAACCTTTTTGGAAAATTCTGTATCTTGGGTGAACTCAATTTTTACAATAAACCCATATATTTGTATAATATTCAAATTGTTTTTCAATATTTAATATCTTAATCAATGTTGTTAAACGTTTTCGTTCACTGAAAGTATAACATTTATGAAATCTGAAACATTACTGCTAAAACTTGCATAACGAAGTAGATGCGAAATATACAACAGGTAAAAACTATCAACGATTCCTTACCACTAAGGATAAGAACGCAAAAATTAGAAGAGGAGAAGTAGTGCAAATGTATATAAAATTTGGGATGTGTTAAGCATTATTTATTATAAATTCATTGTCTTAAATATGAAAACGATGATTTTTACTTTCGCTCCTGAATTTATCCATCTGTTTGAAAATTCCAAGAAGAAAAAAGGAATATGTTAAGATATCATCCAGGAAATGGTAATCTTATAGTGTATATATTAATGAGATATTAATGCGTAATTATAAACAAAATCGGTCGTGTTTTTCCCTCTAAGGCATTTATTGAGAATAAGCGTTTGTGAATTTGTATTCTTTACTCTTATAACCGCACTATTGATTTAAACTGCGATAACCTCCTGAATTCATAATGCCCATAGCACAAGTCATTATTTTGTTTGTTTTAGGTACATCAATGATTCAGGAGTTATTTGACATAATTAAAGTAATTGTTTCCCAACATTTTTTCAATATCAACTACAAGCTCAATTGAAGGTGTACTTAGAAGTTTCTAAAATACTTATATTGACCAATCGTATCAGTCTATATTGTATGCCGCTTACCACATACTTATATATATTGTATTATATGAGAACCTTTTGTAGTACTCAAAATACAAAGGGAAAAGCAAATTATTCTTGTTAAAATTGGATAGCGTATTATTATTATATCACATTTATCAGTACGTTATTTATATCAGGTTATCTAACACACCTGAATACATCTCATATATGTATATCATACTTTTTTTAATATGATTTCAGTTCCAAAACCAGATTATAATGCACCTTCATTGGAGGAAAATGAAAACCATCAGTCTTCAACTACTGTGATCACGACTTCAACTACGACTAACTCTCCAGAAATATCATCAGGCAAAGTTTATTTCAGTTATATTTCGAAATGAATTTGTGCAAAAATATTAATCTATTTATAAACTAGAATCCTAAATCAGTTTTACAGAAAAAAAACCTCAAAAATTATGCTATATTTGGCGTCATTTAGTATCAAATATAAAACATTTACAACAATAAAATATGGGATATGACTGCCATTGACACATCTATCTAACAGACACAAAATGACGTAGATTTAGACAACTATAGGTCACCGTACGGTGTTCACAAATGAGCAAAGTCCATATCGAAAAGTAAGCAATAAATATAAGACAAGTAAATCGAGATAACTAACGCTGGTTTATGTAGACATCAATATTTGAAAAACAAACATGATAGACAGCGACAACCACTAAATTACAGGCACATGATTTTGGACAGTCACACACAGAATGTAGTGGGTATTCATTTATGTATTTCTCTGTCCTGAATGTTCTTGCATTTATTTGTACCGTATTCCTGTCACGTAATGTTGTTATTCAAGCAGTATTTTAACATTGCCATGTAAGCGGAAGGTTTGGCTAGCCATAAAACCAGGTTCAACCCACCATTTTATCTTAAAATGCCCTGTACCAAGTCAGGAATATGGCAGTTGTTATCACATAGTCCATTTCTATGTATGTTGGCGTTTGTTTTTGTAGCAGTTCAGTGTTTCTGTTGTTCCGTTTTGTTTCCTGTTATAGTTGATGTGTTTCCCTCAGTTTTGGTTTGCGACCCGGATTTGTTTCAGTTTAATCGATTTATGACCATTGAATAGCGGCATACTACTATTGTCTTTATTTACAAAGCGCAACCCTTTGCCTTACCTGGACAACGGTATTACACAACAACATACGCCTTAAAATGTGTTCACTTGTATTTTACAGCTTAATGTTGAATTTTTAGTGTCAGTTATTGTTGTTTTTTTGGCGGGGGAGACATTTTTGTTTAAAATTTTATGTATAAGGTTATCATTTCCGTCGGGTTAACACACGGGATTTCAACTTAGTGAATATTTTAATATTCAAATAATTGTAATAAAACTATCAGAAATGAAGGGTTACAAAAATTACTTTATTATACCTCAGTCCTAGCAATCGAACAATTCTTGTTTGCCAATGAAAAAAAGTCGCTTTAATAAAGAATTTTGTTTTTAATATGTGGGTTAGAGGATCCTGATACACAGAAAAAAAAATCTCGGGGAAAAGTCCGAACAATTTCGAAACAAAAAAGGACGAGAAATGAAAAAAAAAATCTCACAAGTTATAATTTTATGGCTACAAACGATACAGTGTAAACGATCTAGTTAATAAAGTATCAAAGAATTTCGCAGTTACTGAAAACAAACTCAAATTACTTTATTATGTTGATATGCAAGAAAAAAACCCACTTTATTCTTTCTTATTCGCCACTTTATTTTTCAATAAATCTTATACTGCAACATAACGAAAATAAAGATATACGCGACCTTGTGCAATTTCCATATTTGACATTGCTTATCTACATTTTAAGCAATCTGATCATTCAATATTTTGTCTGCGAGTTTGCGTAAATTAAATCACTTGACCACCAATCATTACATTGTTTTGCCTCTCTGTAGATATGAGCACGACTACTCTCTTGAGATTTAAATTTGCGACAACCTATAATTCTATGCGACTGTCATACAAGTGAGAGGTTTAGCTAGCTATAAAACCAGGTTTAATCCACCATTTTCTACATGAGAAAATGCCAGTATCAAGTCAAGAATATGACAATTGTTTTCCATTTGATTGATGTGTTTGAGCTTTTGATTTTGCCATTTGATAAGGGGCTTTCCGTTTTGAATTTTCCTTGGAGTTCGGTATTTTTGTTATTTTACTTTTTTCTAAGTTTAAAATTGATGGAATAGGTATTCTTTATTGCCGCTGCAGTATCTTGGTAAATTTGGAGAAGATATAACGGAGAAATGACCCTTTCTTAAATGTGTCTTGATGCTATCAATTTAGGCAATATCCTTCTTTGTGAATAAGTCATGTCTAAATGTCCATACTATCTGCGATTTTAATTTCAACTATTTACACGTGTTGCCGGGTATCAAAATTGATGGCTTCAAGTTAAGACCTCCTTGTTGCACCTTTGAATCAGGCAAAGTTGACCTTAGATGGATTTGTCTATTGTTTTCGGTCTTTGTGACATAAAGCTCGTGTTTAATTATTCAGTATCCATGGTTTTACATGTTTGTGTTTGAGTGTTCCTGGTTAAGTTAATTGTGAAAGAGCTTCGGATTCACAAAATTGATTAAGTGTTATTTTCATTTACTTGTGTAATAGGGTGTATTGGGCAGTAGGTCAGAATACGTGTATTACGACAGTATATGCAATAACTCTGCAAGTACATAAATATACATAAGTTATACACAGTTCTAATATGACGTTCCTCAAACGAATTCAGCAATTGACTATAAACGTTGAATATTAGTTACATTTTAACGTTACTTGACTAACAGTCTTAAAACGTTCGAACAATGTTCCTCTTTTTAGAAAATTTAATCCTTTCAAAAGAAAAAAAAAAAATAATAGCAAAATGCAATTTAATAAAGATTTTGCCATCATGCATATTAATCAAACCTTATAATTTTGTTTAAAAGAGTCAATGCTGATAGTTTTTGAAACTCCTCATAAACCAATACTGTAATTCAAAAACAATTTTATTCCTTAAGAAACATAGATTTCCTTATTAAAAGTTTAAATTTAATATTCTCATTATTTATTATAACTTTTTACATTCAACTTTTATTTGTGAAACATAATTAGCAATTATATACAGAATGATATTTGATACAGCCATTTTGTTAATCAAGCATATTCTGATAAGGTTGACCCATAGATGTTGACCAGATGTTAGACAAATTTCAAAGATAGTTGCGATGGTAATTAAGGTTATAGGAAATCTAAGTGCAATGGGATGGTCACTTGTGAGGCTATTTCCTGTCGTGTATTTGTAAGAAAGCAGTGATAACAAAGAAAACAAAAATAGGAAATGACACCATCTAAAGAGAAAGGAACATGTAAGTTGTTACTTTAAAAGTTCTGATATATATATATGATTATGAATGACAAATACAATATGTTTTTAATCTCAGGGATGTAAATTTTCCAAAGTAAAACATATAATTTCTATCATTTTATTATGTACGTTGATCTCTTCGTTTCGGGTGAAATAGATTTTGTTTAATCATTTCTTATTCTAAATAAACATGACAATTTGCCACTGAACATTAGTATCATTAAACAAATTGTATATTACCAATATTTCAAAATTTTATTTCATAAATCTTTATTAAACATGATTTATAACCATTTTCAATGGAAAAGTTTGTTTGTAGGTTGTACCTTGTTACGTACTGTTTCAGAAATGTTGTAATTATTTCTACTTCATACTTTAGGATATTTCTAAACGAAAAAATCTTTAAATATTGACAGACAGTTTCGTGTATGAATTACTTGAAGTAGATATTCTTATTGATATACAATTTACATTAAAAATAAATTTATAGGTCAGGTTTTCGAGGACTACAGAAGAACAAATAAATCAGAGTGCAAAAGGAATAATAGGAATCATAGACAATATTCTGACTAGAAAATGCATGGAAATGGAGATGGGACAAAATGCAGAATGAATTACTTTAAGTAAGTAACATAATAGCCATCCTTTATGCCATACAGGATTCGAAATTCGCAAATATATATGCATAAAATGTTAATGATGTGTATTTAGATTTGACTTCGAATTTTTTCACTAGAATTATTCATTATTAAGATCGGATTTTTGACATTGTTTTGTTTCTGTATCCATATCTACCCTCAATTTTCCTGCTTAGCTTAGCTAGCACGGCAAAGTCTGACCATTATGATAATGCATGCCTTATGCCTATCGCTGTGTCTTGTATAGTCTAGGTAAAATATTAACAAAGGGTATGTTTTCTACTTATCATATTTTTGTTGTACCAGGACACTTGGAACAATGTATTTTTTGTCTATTTGCTTATTTTTTTAGGATTTAGTATATCCGTAAGAAGTATACATTGAGTACTCATTTATTCATTACTTTATTACAGGGGCAGTGAAATAACTTTTATGAAGATTTGCTATACTGGATAAGAATTAAACATAAGACGGAGTCAGAAATAGTGACAAAAGAAAGTGTAGCAGAAAACAAAAGAAACATTCTTGTGAATAAAAACCATGTTAGAATACAGAACTAGGAAAATAACTGTATGAAGTGAATTACATATATCTGACAGTAATGAATTATCATGAATAGACTTTATAATTTTCATTCTAGATCTGATTAAGCAACGTGTAGATACATCAAATTGAACTTTTAACTTTTGCTGGTTGTTTAGCTAGAATAAACTATATATGTATTCATACCTTTGTGTTCATTATTTAAGAAAAATACGTAAAATGAATGTGTTGATTGAATTCATTCAAATCTGGGTAAAATTGAAGTACAATTCCTGGAGAGAAAGATTGATTGATTGCTGGCTTTAACGTCCAGTGGCAAAATTTGCATGCCTGTTCAGGAAGATTGAGAGAAAACAACGTTAGGCCAATGTATGAAGATAAGTCGGCTATTGTTGTGCCAACATACAAATGTTGTCTTGGACTAGGTTAATTGTGGGTACCGATTGGTTACACAAGGTTCTATAAAGGTTCTAGATTGGTTACACAAGGTTCTATTAAGGTACCAGATTGGTTACACAAGGTTCTATTAAGGTTCCAGATTGGTTACACAAGGTTCTGTTAAGGTTCCATATTGGTTACACAAGGTTCTATTAAGGTTCCATATTGGTTACACAAGGTTCTATTAAGGTTCCAGATTGGTTGCACAAGGTTCTAGAAAGGTTCCAGATTGGTTTTTCATAACGTTATATCATAACGTTCTTATAACGTAACTGGTAGTCCACACTTTTACGTTCCTACAACGTTAAAACACAACGTTTTAACAACGAAACAGAAACGTTCCAGGAACATTTCCTGAACGTTTTTGTGTTTTAATGGTACACATCTAAAGAGCTTATAGTTATATATCTAAATGTATCTATATAAAACTGTTTTAGAAATGGTAGAAACAGTTGGTCCAGTATATATTATAACCCGTGGGTATAGATACATCTTGTTATAATAATCATATAATAACGCATGTTTACAAATCATAATGAACTTGAAATTGGACGTATATAATTAAGAATAACAAAAGTAGACAACATCCCTTTCCATATCCATATCAATCAAAATAAAAGGACGAACATCAGTAAATGACAAAGGAACAACCAGATTGCACCAACGTTTCTATGGTTTTCTTGTGGCTTTCTCCTATCATATGCACTTACTCATAAACGCAGTTTCTATTTGGAACAATGAAATCTGCTGATTTCCAGAATACGTGTATTACGACAGTATATGCAATAACTCTGCAAGTACATAAATATACATAAGTTATACACAATTCTAATATGACGTTCCTCAAACGATCTGAGCAATTGACTATTACCCACTAAACACATAACGTTCAATGAACGTTGTGGATTGGTTCCTGTAAGGTTATTTCGGACCTTAACGTTACACGAACGTTGTGAGTACGTTAAAATGAAACGTTACAATTCAACGTTCTAGGAACGTTTTGTTTTAACGTTGTGTGGAAGTTTCAGTTTGGTTATGTTGCAAATAATACGTTGTAGAAACGTTGAATATTAGTTACATTTTAACGTTACTTGACTAACAGTCTTAAAACGTTCGAACAATGTTCCTCATTTTTAGAAAATTTAATCCTTTCAAAAAAAAAAAAAAAAATAATAGCAAAAAATGCAATTTAATAAAGATTTTGCCATCATGCATATTAATCAAACCTTATAATTTTGTTTAAAAGAGTCAATGCTGATAGTTTTTGAAACTCCTCATAAACCAATACTGTAATTCAAAAACAATTTTATTCCTTAAAAACATAGATTTCCTTATTAAAAGTTTAAATTTAATATTCTCATTATTTATTATAACTTTTACATTCAACTTTTATTTGTGAAACATAATTAGCAATTATATACAGAATGATATTTGATACAGCCATTTTGTTAATCAAGCATATTCTGATAAGGTTGACCCATAGATGTTGACCAGATGTTAGACAAATTTCAAAGATAGTTGCGATGGTAATTAAGGTTATAGGAAATCTAAGTGCAATGGGATGGTCACTTGTGAGGCTATTTCCTGTCGTGTATTTGTAAGAAAGCAGTGATAACAAAGAAAACAAAAATAGGAAATGACACCATCTAAAGAGAAAGGAACATGTAAGTTGTTACTTTAAAAGTTCTGATATATATATATGATTATGAATGACAAATACAATATGTTTTTTAATCTCAGGGATGTAAATTTTTCCAAAGTAAAACATATAATTTCTATCATTTTATTATGTACGTTGATCTCTTCGTTTCGGGTGAAATAGATTTTGTTTAATCATTTCTTATTCTAAATAAACATGACAATTTGCCACTGAACATTAGTATCATTAAACAAATTGTATATTACCAATATTTCAAAATTTTATTTCATAAATCTTTATTAAACATGATTTATAACCATTTTCAATGGAAAAGTTTGTTTGTAGGTTGTACCTTGTTACGTACTGTTTCAGAAATGTTGTAATTATTTCTACTTCATACTTTAGGATATTTCTAAACGAAAAATCTTTAAATATTGACAGACAGTTTCGTGTATGAATTACTTGAAGTAGATATTCTTATTGATATACAATTTTACATTAAAAATAAATTTATAGGTCAGGTTTTCGAGGACTACAGAAGAACAAATAAATCAGAGTGCAAAAGGAATAATAGGAATCATAGACAATATTCTGACTAGAAAATGCATGGAAATGGAGATGGGACAAAATGCAGAATGAATTACTTTAAGTAAGTAACATAATAGCCATCCTTTATGCCATACATGATTCGAAATTCGCAAATATATATGCATAAAATGTTAATGATGTGTATTTAGATTTGACTTCGAATTTTTTCACTAGAATTATTCATTATTAAGATCGGATTTTTGACATTGTTTTGTTTCTGTATCCATATCTACCCTCAATTTTCCTGCTTAGCTTAGCTAGCACGGCAAAGTCTGACCATTATGATAATGCATGCCTTATGCCTATCGCTGTGTCTTGTATAGTCTAGGTAAAATATTAACAAAGGGTATGTTTTCTACTTATCATATTTTGTTGTACCAGGACACTTGGAACAATGTATTTTTTGTCTATTTGCTTATTTTTTTAGGATTTAGTATATCCGTAAGAAGTATACATTGAGTACTCATTTATTCATTACTTTATTACAGGGGCAGTGAAATAACTTTTATGAAGATTTGCTATACTGGATAAGAATTAAACATAAGACGGAGTCAGAAATAGTGACAAAAGAAAGTGTAGCAGAAAACAAAAGAAACATTCTTGTGAATAAAAACCATGTTAGAATACAGAACTAGGAAAATAACTGTATGAAGTGAATTACATATATCTGACAGTAATGAATTATCATGAATAGACTTTATAATTTTCATTCTAGATCTGATTAAGCAACGTGTAGATACATCAAATTGAACTTTTAACTTTTTGCTGGTTGTTTAGCTAGAATAAACTATATATGTATTCATACCTTTGTGTTCATTATTTAAGAAAAATACGTAAAATGAATGTGTTGATTGAATTCATTCAAATATGGGTAAAATTCTGAAGTACAATTCCTGGAGAGAAAGATTGATTGATTGCTGGCTTTAACGTCCAGTGGCAAAATTTGCATGCCTGTTCAGGAAGATTGAGAGAAAACAACGTTAGGCCAATGTATGAAGATAAGTCGGCTATTGTTGTGCCAACATACAAATGTTGTCTTGGACTAGGTTAATTTTGGGTACCCGATTGGTTACACAAGGTTCTATAAAGGTTCTAGATTGGTTACACAAGGTTCTATTAAGGTACCAGATTGGTTACACAAGGTTCTATTAAGGTTCCAGATTGGTTACACAAGGTTCTATTAAGGTTCCATATTGGTTACACAAGGTTCTATTAAGGTTCCATATTGGTTACACAAGGTTCTATTAAGGTTCCAGATTGGTTGCACAAGGTTCTAGAAAGGTTCCAGATTGGTTTTTCATAACGTTATATCATAACGTTCTTATAACGTAACTGGTAGTCCACACTTTTACGTTCCTACAACGTTAAAACACAACGTTTTAACAACGAAACAGAAACGTTCCAGGAACATTTCCTGAACGTTTTTGTGTTTTGTGGGTACACATCTAAAGAGCTTATAGTTATATATCTAAATGTATCTATATAAAACTGTTTTTAGAAATGGTAGAAACAGTTGGTCCAGTATATATTATAACCCGTGGGTATAGATACATCTTGTTATAATAATCATATAATAACGCATGTTTACAAATCATAATGAACTTGAAATTGGACGTATATAATTAAGAATAACAAAAGTAGACAACATCCCTTTCCATATCCATATCAATCAAAATAAAAGGACGAACATCAGTAAATGACAAAGGAACAACCAGATTGCACCAACGTTTCTATGGTTTTTCTTGTGGCTTTCTCCTATCATATGCACTTACTCATAAACGCAGTTTCTATTTGGAACAATGAAATCTGCTGATTTCCTGGACATTTGATGTTGTACCTTGGTCATGAAATATTGACTCATAATGGTCTTCACAATTCTCTTGGGTTATCCGAGTATGAGTTATCTGATGATCCTTTTAGGTCCTTATTTGCTGTTTTGTTCCTTTACTTAAGTAATCGTTCTCTGCAAAACTGATTCATCATAACGAATTGTGTCTTGTTTAATTGTTGAAGCCATAAATGACATCATTTGATACAGTTGAGTCAGGGATGTAAATTTTTCCAAAGTAAAACATATAATTTCTATCATTTTATTATGTACGTTGATCTCTTCGTTTCGGGTGAAATAGATTTTGTTTAATCATTTCTTATTCTAAATAAACATGACAATTTGCCACTGAACATTAGTATCATTAAACAAATTGTATATTACCAATATTTCAAAATTTTATTTCATAAATCTTTATTAAACATGATTTATAACCATTTTCAATGGAAAAGTTTGTTTGTAGGTTGTACCTTGTTACGTACTGTTTCAGAAATGTTGTAATTATTTCTACTTCATACTTTAGGATATTTCTAAACGAAAAAAATCTTTAAATATTGACAGACAGTTTCGTGTATGAATTACTTGAAGTAGATATTCTTCTTGATATACAATTTTACATTAAAAAATAAATTTATAGGTCAGGTTTTCGAGGACTACAGAAGAACAAATAAATCAGAGTGCAAAAGGAATAATAGGAATCATAGACAATATTCTGACTAGAAAATGCATGGAAATGGAGATGGGACAAAATGCAGAATGAATTACTTTAAGTAAGTAACATAATAGCCATCCTTTATGCCATACAGGATTCGAAATTCGCAAATATATATGCATAAAATGTTAATGATGTGTATTTAGATTTGACTTCGAATTTTTTTCACTAGAATTATTCATTATTAAGATCGGATTTTTGACATTGTTTTGTTTCTGTATCCATATCTACCCTCAATTTTCCTGCTTAGCTTAGCTAGCACGGCAAAGTCTGACCATTATGATAATGCATGCCTTATGCCTATCGCTGTGTCTTGTATAGTCTAGGTAAAATATTAACAAAGGGTATGTTTTCTACTTATTTTTGTTGTACCAGGACACTTGGAACAATGTATTTTTTGTCTATTTGCTTATTTTTTTAGGATTTAGTATAGCCGTAAGAAGTATACATTGAGTACTCATTTATTCATTACTTTATTACAGGGGCAGTGAAATAACTTTTATGAAGATTTGCTATACTGGATTAGAATTAAACATAAGACGGAGTCAGAAATAGTGACAAAAGAAAGTGTAGCAGAAAACAAAAGAAACATTCTTGTGAATAAAAACCATGTTAGAATACAGAACTAGGAAAATAACTGTATGAAGTGAATTACATATATCTGACAGTAATGAATTATCATGAATAGACTTTATAATTTTCATTCTAGATCTGATTAAGCAACGTGTAGATACATCAAATTGAACTTTTAACTTTTTGCTGGTTGTTTAGCTAGAATAAACTATATATGTATTCATACCTTTGTGTTCATTATTTAAGAAAAATACGTAAAATGAATGTGTTGATTGAATTCATTCAAATATGGGTAAAATTCTGAAGTACAATTCCTGGAGAGAAAGATTGATTGATTGCTGGCTTTAACGTCCAGTGGCAAAATTTGCATGCCTGTTCAGGAAGATTGAGAGAAAAACAACGTTAGGCCAATGTATGAAGATAAGTCGGGCTATTGTTGTGCCAACATACAAATGTTGTCTTGGACTAGGTTAATTTTGGGTACCCGATTGGTTACACAAGGTTCTATAAAGGTTCTAGATTGGTTACACAAGGTTCTATTAAGGTACCAGATTGGTTACACAAGGTTCTATTAAGGTTCCAGATTGGTTACACAAGGTTCTGTTAAGGTTCCATATTGGTTACACAAGGTTCTATTAAGGTTCCATATTGGTTACACAAGGTTCTATTAAGGTTCCAGATTGGTTGCACAAGGTTCTAGAAAGGTTCCAGATTGGTTTTTCATAACGTTATATCATAACGTTCTTATAACGTAACTGGTAGTCCACACTTTTACGTTCCTACAACGTTAAAACACAACGTTTTAACAACGAAACAGAAACGTTCCAGGAACATTTCCTGAACGTTTTTGTGTTTTAATGGTACACATCTGAAGAGCTTATAGTTATATATCTAAATGTATCTATATAAAACTGTTTTTAGAAATGGTAGAAACAGTTGGTCCAGTATATATTATAACCCGTGGGTATAGATACATCTTGTTATAATAATCATATGATAACGCATGTTTACAAATCATAATGAACTTGAAATTGGACGTATATAATTAATAATAACAAAAGTAGACAACATCCCTTTCCATATCCATATCAATCAAAATAAAAGGACGAACATCAGTAAATGACAAAGGAACAACCAGATTGCACCAACGTTTCTATGGTTTTCTTGTGGCTTTCTCCTATCATATGCACTTACTCATAAACGCAGTTTCTATTTGGAACAATGAAATCTGCTGATTTCCTGGACATTTGATGTTGTACCTTGGTCATGAAATATTGACTCATAATGGTCTTCACAATTCTCTTGGGTTATCCGAGTATGAGTTATCTGATGATCCTTTTAGGTCCTTATTTGCTGTTTTGTTCCTTTACTTAAGTAATCGTTCTCTGCAAAACTGATTCATCATAACGAATTGTGTCTTGTTCAATTGTTGAAGCCATAAATGACATCATTTGATACAGTTGAGAAGATGCGACAATGACGTAAAAATGACGTCGAATAGTGAGGTTAAAATTTGGACGACGATTTGAGAGAGAATAAAAGGCGTCAATTAGATTTGGAATATAATTGGCCGTCGATTTGGAATCTGTTTGTTTTTTTCATTTTGACTCAGATTTGACGTCTATTCGACGGACGGACGTCGATTAGAGACCAGACGTCGTTCTGAGTCTTAAAAATATGGGAAATTAATTTCAGTTAGGCGGTCATGGTAATAGTTTCTTCTGTTATCAAGGGCATATTTTAAACTTGCATATGTTCGGTCACATTAGCTTGATAAAACGGCTTTTCTGGTTCAAGTACGTCAATTTAAAGAAATATAGTATCAACAATTGTATGACGGACTATTATTTTTTCCTTTCATACATTTGAGTTCCTCATCTCAAGGTCCATTATGACATAAGCTCATATTAGGTTCGCATATGTTGCAGTTCGTATCCTTGCCTTGTCTTTGAATGTTTATCCTAATCTGAAATAGAATAAGCTACTTTTTGAATACATAAAAACAACCAGATTTAACGAATGTTTCACTCTGAAAATAATGTATTCTTTTTTGTTATCTTTTAGTGCATGGAAAAACATTAATATAATTCTATTACAGTACAGATCATCAACAGACTTTTCTTACACTTTTTTAAAATCCGCCAAGTGATAACCATTTTAGAGTACTTATTGTTTGTATGTGCAATGAGAGATGTAGGCAAGAGGTTTTTTGGTAACTGTGCAATGTGATGTCAATATTTTTATGACGTCAATGTCTGATGATGTCATAATTAGATTATTACACATCAAAAAGACAGTTTTATTTTAAAAACATGAAAGGGAAAATGAACTGGTCACCAAGTATATTTTTTGCCTTATGAATCCTCAGCAACCAATTAAGATTACAGTGTTATCAATAGTGTTACTCCATGTACAGCTCAATCTAAAAAGGTTTCAAAAATGTTATCGATGCAAATACCATCCGCATCACCTACACTTGAATTTCCTTATTCAACTACAAATATGACACTTAAAACCACCACAGAGTATGTCTGGTTACCTCGTCTAACTAAAAAAGAGTTCAAATTGCATTTCAAAGAAAGATATGATAAGATGTATTATTAACTCCCACAAAATGACAACTGTGCTAAAACTTGGCCCGTATAAATTGTCCGATGATTTTCCAGAGGAATGTTTAGGGGGTATAAATGCAGAAAACAGGACAGTAGATATCAATCTATACATTGTAATGATTCATTGTCAAGTAGTTTGTCCAATAGTTAAAGGTCCACATTGTGATGTTCGACATTTTGAACATGTACAAGAGACTCATTGGGGTATCGTTTGGTTTTGCGAATTGAAATGTACCAAGTGTGCATTCATTTCAGAAAAAAATATAAACCGGATTGATTTAATTGATGAGGGACTTACGGGCCGCAAGAGTGCTACCATAAACCATTTGTCTGAAATATATGTACACTGGTGTGATATACTCCCATATCTTTGTAATAAACTGCTTTTTTTTTCATTTCAACTGTTTAGAAAACTGGCTAACGGCCCTAGACCCTGACACGCATCACGCAATACACCTATGTTTTGTATTCACAAATGTATGCCTACCCCTCCATGCAGGTAAACATCATTCGGCATTCATACAAACAAATAATGAAATAGAATAAAATTAAATCATGTGCATAAATATTAGAACCTTTATAGTTTGCAACAAAAATGTATATTATCAAGTACTTTAATTTTTTCTTGTGTAGGATATTTGGGATCAAACGTGTTTATAAGCACTGAGGAGGAAGTGGATAACATGGATGAGGAGGAGGCAGAACTATCGGATACAATGGGTATGTTTCTTGAATCCATATAATGTCATGTATTTCCTGACATTTTCCTTATCGACAAACAAAGTGTAACTTTGAATCACTAACAACGTCATGATATGTTGAATTAATGTAAACGTTTGACCAGTTATCATAGCAACAAACTTTTAGCCACACTCTGATCAGTTCCTGTCTATTTTGAAAGCATAAATGTACACGTATAGATGTATTCTAATAACCACGTGCACTGTACTTGTAACTTTTTACTAATATTTCATGGTAAACTATTGTCTTTTCCTATGTTATAATCATTCTGTTCAGGAGATGTGATATCAATGTCAATAAGACAACCATCCACAAGATATCAAATGACGTGGATGTAAACAACTATAGGTCACTGTACGGCCTCCAACAATAACCTCATAAGAAATAAGCCATTAAAGGTCCCAACATGACAAAATGTAAAAAACAACTGCCTCATTTATGTACTAAACAATGAACGACCTGGTGAAGATATATTGCTTCAGACACCAAATTTTCAAAGTTGCATTTTCGATTTATCAGTAATTGGTCGAAACCACTGCTGTTGGACTGATATTTTCCGAACATATAAGTAGTCATTGTTTCGACACTAAAATGATTTTCATAGACTCCCTGATAAATTTGGAAATTATTAAGACACTAAGATTCCGATTCCATCCAGCAAAGTTGATCATAGGTGGATTTTCTTTTTCTCTTAATGACCCTTTAGTCATATAGATCCTCATGGTTTTTTTTAAGTATGTATACTTTTTCTCCTCTTAAACAATCATTTATACACATTTGACTTTTTAGTTTCGGGGAATGAGCGATCTGATGGAAGTAATTTCAAAAAGCTTCAGATGCATCAAATAAGTAAAATGTAGTTTCCACCACTCAAAAGATCTACACTTACCAAACAAAGTTAGACCCAGAATCACCTACGACTACACATTTTGATGCCTCTATTTTCTTGGGTTTAAATATATTTTTGTCTCATGCAATGTCACCTTATCTTAAAATGGGTAAAATTTTAACAAAATCACAAGTACACGCCAAACAATAGTAAACAATACCATATTAAAGGATGCTCAAATTATCTGCAATCTGCAAGTTTTTTACTTGCTGATATAAAATCAAGAAATCCTACTATCTAATATTGGTGGATTCTTTGCAATCACTTGATTAAACCTCATTTACAATAAATTATTTAAGTCTTGCTTCCAGCCATAAAATTGCGAATTGATGACCTACCAACACTCTATTATCGGTATGTGAACTAAAAAGAAGATTCTATCCAGATATATCATAAAAGTATAGCGTTTATTCTGAACATGAAGAACTGCATTAACGAGATGTGAATACATGTATATTGGGTATTTTAACACTAAAATAGGCATATTGATATCATGTTATATTATCTATGTAGAGTACTCAGGATCAAACTATAGCGCTGATGAGGAAGCAGATATATCGGATAACATATATATAGGTAAGTTTCCTAAATCTAGTTTTTCTCAAGTATTTGACGCGTCATTGCAACCACAAGACGAGTACTGTTTTATAAAAAGCGCAATATCAAGATGTACAAACCCAAGAAAAACACAATCAGGTGTCAAATGGAATGAGGTAAAATGGTATTGTAATCTCAGACTGCCTAAAACACACACGTACATACATCATCAAATTAAACAGGATGGTTACCTCATGCAGCTTAAACACACACAGACATACATCTTCAAGTTAAACGGGCTAGTTACCTCAAGCAGCTGAAAACTAACACATACATCATCAAATAAAACAGCATGGAAACCTCAGGTAGCTTTAAACTCACACAGACACAAATCATCAAGTAATTTAGCACGGTTACATCAGGCAGCCTAAAACAAAATAATGTGGTAACCCAAGGCAGCTTGAAACTAACACAGACATACATCGACAAATAAAACAGGATGGTTACCTCAGTCAGCTTTAAACACACACAGACATACATCTTCAAGTAAAACAGGCTGGTTACCGCAAGCAGCTTAAAACTCACACATACATACATCATCAAGTAAAACAGCATGGAAACCTCAGGCAGCTTAAAACCTACCATACATACATCATCAAGTGAAACAGGATGGTTACCTCAGGCAGCTTAAACACACATATACATACATAATCAAGTAAATAGTGTGGTAACCCCAGGCGGCTTAAAACTAACACAGACATACATCGTCAAATAAAAAAGGATGGCTACCTCAGCCAGCTTCAAACATATATATACATACATCATCAAATAAATAGTGTGGTAACATCATGCTACCTAAAACACGAACAGCCTGTTAACAAGTTAACCCGCTGCATGTTTATGCACCTGTCCTAAGTCAGGAGCCTGTTGTTCAGTGGTTGGCGTTTGTTGGTGTGGATCATAGGTGTTCTCGTTTCTCGTTTTTTAGATAGATTAGACAGTTGGCTTTCCTGTTTGAATTGTTTTACACTAATCATTTTTGTGCCCTTTAAAGCTTGCTGTTCGGTGTGAGCCAAACCTCCGTGTTAAAGGCTGTTCTTTGATCTATAATTGTTAACTTTTTATACATTGTGATTTGGAAGGAGAATCGTCTCATTGGCACTCATACCACATTGTCTTATTTATATATACATCATCAAATAAATAGTGTGGTAACAACATGCTGCTTAAAACACCTATAGACATACATCATCAAGAAAAAGTGTAGTAACCTCAGGCAGCTTAAAACACACACAGACATGCATCATCAAATAGAACATGCTGGTTACCTCTGGCTGCTTTAAACATACACAAACATACATCTTCAAGTTAAACGGGCTAGTTACCTCAAGCAGCTGAAAACTAACACATACATCATCAAATAAAACAGCATGGAAACCTCAGGTAGCTTTAAACTCACACAGACACAAATCATCAAATAATTTAGCACGGTTACATCAGGCAGCCTAAAACACAGATATGCATACATTATCAAGTAAGACATCATGGTTACCTCAGGTAGCTTATACCACACAGAGACATACATCATCAAGTAAAACAGGATGGTAACCTCGGGCAGCTTAAAACACACAGAGACATACATCGTCAAGTGAAACAGCATGATTACCTCGGGCAGCTTAAACACACATATACATACATCGTCAAGTGAAACAGGATTGTTGCCTCAGGCGGTTTAAAAGAGGGACGAAAGATACCAGAGGGACAGTCAAACTCGTAGATTGAAAATAAACTGACAACGCCATGGCTAAAAATAAAAAGACAAACATACAAATAATAGTAAAACGCGCACAGACATACATCATCAAGTGAAATAGCATGGTTACCTGAGAGAGCTTAAACCATACATATATTTACATCATCAAGTGAAACATGTGGTGCGCACAGTATCTTACAAACAGATCCATTTGTGGAAATCTTGGGGTCATAACAAAGGTAAACTCGGTTAACCGTGAGTGGCTGAAATATACACACCAGATAAGCAAACTCCTACTTACTAGTATTAAGTTGTGAAACCACGTTCATACAACACAACATGCATACTCCATCGTCAAAGCGTGTAGTAAACACACGTAAAAACACAACAGAACGAAACAATTTAGTAAAAGGCTTTGCCGCCACATACACACACACACAAACCAATTCACTCATACAATCACTGGATTAGTAAAAATTAAAGTATGAACTTAGTCAATCTTACAATAGCTACGAGTTGTTTTAGAACGGTAATTTGTGTCTTTTTCTATTTGTTAATTGTATTGTGTTTGGTACCAATGCGATGAGTGAAACTCTTACCAAATGATATTATAACAATTTCCCCTTCTATTGTGCTGTAACACCGGTTACAGGTTTAGGGCAAAATTGAGAGGCCACAAAAATGTTTAACCACGCCACACACTCCATATGCCTATCGCAAGTCAGAAGTATGTAATCCAGGGTCTGCCATTTGTTGCTGACTGCCATAATTATTTATTCCATTTTAGCATTAACTGCGGTTACTTTTAATTTTGCATTATTCATATTTATTTACTTATTGCAGTGGATGTACAAGGAAAACGTGAAGGCACAACTGAGTCATTTTTCTTTTCAACCTTTACGGAAGACACTGTGACAATAAACACGATGTCGCCAACTGCAGGTAATGATAAAATTATATGTTTTTTGTTCTGGTAATATTTGATGTATTTTAGCATTCAAACATCAAGTCAACGTATATTTAATACACCTATACTTAAAATGGGGAATAAAGGGTAGATAGATGTTTTTAAACAATTGAAAGAGGAAAGAGACCTAGTTTGCATGTATTTTAACAGATCTTTGAATTTTTTATTCACAGTATCCATATTTCGTGTTATATTGCTCCCGTTTGAGACTAATTCAGTTCAAAAGTTAAATAACAAAAAAAAAAAAAAAAAAAAAAAAAAAAAAACCGAACCCGAAGGAAAATTCAAAACGGAAAGTCCCTTAACAAATGGCAAAATTAAAAGCCCAAACACATCAAACGAATGAAAACCGACTGTCTTATTGCATATCAAAGATAGCACAAATAAAGAATGTAATAACTATTAAACTCGATATTCATAGTTGAAATAAAAGATTCGTAATGGTAGGTTTATAATCACTATTATGATATCCTTCCGCTTTATCCGAGCATACATTTAAAAAAGTGTAAACAAAGGAAATCTTAAACCATACTGTTCTACATTTTCCAAAGTACAAATTTAAGTAACCAGTTTACCGATGTTCTCCGAATCTCTACATTTCTTCTCCATAATAGATATAAAAGTATAGATTTAGGTAACAGTAGTTTACCATAATAGATATATGAAGATGTTCAAATCTCATAGATATAGGAAAATCTATTAATAGAAAACTCAAGGTAACGAACGATAACTGGGGTAATAACATAAACTCCAAACGTAGTTAGACCGGGTGTGTCAATAGGGTAAGCCTTTTTTGTTATGTATTCATAATCTGCTATTCGAATCCATACTCAATCAAGATGTCACAATCGGGAATAGAACAATGTAACAAAACCGCACATCGATAAAATGTCTCAAAAACTTTCAAAAATAAAGTAAACAAACATTAACATAGTCGTGCTCCCATTTGAATTCAATTACAAAAAATGCATAAACCAAAGGTTCTCTAAATGATCAATAAGACAAATATTTAAAATATAACACATCTGATATTTGCCTCCGTAAAAACTTTAATGTTTAAAAATGATGTAGTTGCTACTTTTTTTAGTATCGTACTTTTATTGGACAGGGAACGTTACTGAAGAAACACATACATCAAAAAAGGCACTTGAAAATGATTCTCTCCAGAGGAGATCAGTTTTTACATGGATTCTTGGCTGCTTTATTATGTCTGTTTGGTCTTTATCAGTTTGAAGATGGTTGACCAATAGAACAGATATATAATACCAAGAAGAAACCTTTGCTTTAACTTTATTTAATTTATTTGTTAGCTCTAGATAAAATGATCACAAAATTGTTGTTAATCTTTGGTTTTTAAAGAATTAAGTTATCATGAATTGATTATGAAAACAACAACAATATGAATACTGGGATTTTATGAAAAAAAATTTCATGTAAACAATATCCTTATAGTAGCAGTCATTTTGGGTTTTGGGACAAATGACTATTTAGATATTCTAGTGAAATTATACATTTTGTTTTCTTTTTACTGGTTGATATATAAAATAATGAGAGGATGTATGATTGTCAATTAAACAACTATAGGTCAACGTACGGCCTTCAACAATTAGCAATAATCATACCGCATAGTCAGCTATAAAGTGGCCAGTCATGACAAAATTTGAGACAATTCAAACGAAAAAGGCCTTATTTATGACAAAACAATAAACAAAACGCAACCAACAATGTTTGTATTTCTGGCCATGATGCTGCATGAAATATCATTAGTAAGTTCATTTTATATAAATAAGAAGATGTGGTATGAGTGCCAATGAGACAACTATCCATCAAGTCACAATGTGTAAAAAACTAAACAATTATATGTACATTTACTGTTCATACCATGTAAAAAGTATTCAAAACACTATGATTTGTGCCAACCAATCCAAGGATGACCTCAGCCAGATCAGGCTCAACTTTTTTGAATGTTTGGTTTACAATTTTGTCCAACTTCCTAATTAATCTGGTTTCGGAGCTGAGTCCAACTGGAGAAGACAATACGCGCGTCTTATTTTAGATATAAGCCTGGTATATTTGATAAGCTTAAAATAGAAAAGTAATATCTACGTTCCACTTGTTGTAACAACAATCCCCATCACATCCATGATTGTGACATCACCTGTGTGACTTATCATCGGATTAGTACTCGCATGAGCAAAATGGCACATGTGGAGTAGGAACTACTTATCATTCCGGAGCACTTGAGTTCACACTAGGTTTTGTAGTGGGGTGCGTTTGGTTCAATCTGTTGATTGTAGCTAGTATTTTGTAGTCTTTTTCTTATCTTCGTCATTTTTCGTTTTTGCCATGGAGTTGTTATTTTTAATTCATGAGTTTTGAATGTTCCCTTGGTTTATTAATCCTATGTTTTTCTATCATAAAACTGAAACTCTTGGTTTGTTTTTTTATTATTTTACATACTTAAGGTTTGCAGGTCGTATATCCACAGAATCTGCAAGCACAATTTTGTTTTTGTTTTAGAGGGGTTTTAAAGCTTTGATCATGAGCACATTGGTTGTATACAGAACTGCCTAGCGTGTACAAAATGCGCTTTGGCAAACTATTTCATCTCACAATAAAACAACAAAATGAAGCATTCAATTCCTATATATACACGAGCGATAATTTTAATGTGAAATGTGTACACTTTACTTTCAATCATCTTTAAGTAAACAACATAACTATTGCGTGGCACATTTGGGTGGTAATTTGGGGGCCAACTGTGGTTCCATAAGGAACCTAAATAATCCAGACTTTGTAAAGAGCATACATTTTATTGTTGTTAACTATTCAAATCAAATATTATAACTGAACTACATTTACACGTACGAGAATACAACGATGGGAAAATGCTGACATATTCATGTTGCACATGGTTAAGGTAAACAAATTCGGGATACATAAATGCTTGTGGTCCAGCCTCTCACAAGCTTTAATCACAATTCTAAATGTCTGATAGCAAAAGCATTCTTTATCTATAATTTCTCAAAATATTAATTTTACATGAAATAGATGATCGTTACAATAACAAACATGCGAATACGAATTTTGCACGAAAGGTTACTGCAATAGCTTGTTAATCTTCTTATGCGTTAATACCCTTAATTATCAGTAGCATCTACGGAAAACTCTTATAATGCTCTTTACTCAAAGGGCCGAGATAGACGAGTCTGTAAACTCTGCAAACTCATCAAAATAGCTTTTCCCAGAAAAAAAACCACTTGTGTTTGCTTATATATATCAATATTTGTTATATTTTGACCGTATAGAGGTCCAATTAACAATGAGATTACATTTTTCAGTTTAAACACAATTTCATTTCAAAAAAGCATTGACTAACTTACTTTCACATGAGTTCAATAAATAAACTCATCATAGATATATACCAGGATTAAAATTTTATACACCATACGCACGTTCCGGCTACAAAAGACTCAACAGTGACGCTCCATTAAAAAAATGAAATATACCAAAACAAGTACGAAGTTGAAGAGCATTGAGGATCCAAAATTAATAGTGCTTCAGATGACCAATATTATCCTACCATTTGTTTCAACATATATTCCCGAAACATGGAAATGTTCAACCACATTTTTCAAAACTAACCTGCTTTAAAAGAGGGGCGAAAGATACCAGAGGGACATTCAAACTCATAAGTCGAAAATAAACTGACAACGCCATGGCTGAAAAAGAAAAAGACCAACAGACAAACAATAGTACACAAAACACAACATATAAAACTAAAGACTGAGAAACACGAACCCCACCAAAAACTGGTGGTGATCTCAGGTGCTGCGGAAGGGTGAACAGATCCTGCTCCACATGTGGCAACCGTCGTGTTGCTTATGTTAATACAAACCCGGTAAAAAGTCTGATTAGGTAGGTCACATTCTGGAAAAGGGGACGGGATAGTAGTTACGACATTAAGAACATATTCGCTATCATTTGTGAAACGGATATTCCATAACGGTCAACCAACTCGTGATGGCGTCCGTAAAACTTACGAAGGGATGATTTCAACTTCACCACTTTGAACTCTTGGTTTAAAAGCTTCCTTGTGAGCAGCAAACCTTTATCAAGGAAATCATGATAGGAAATACAAGCCCTGGAATATCGTATCAACTGGGATATATATACAACCGACCCTCATTGTCAATTTCTAGATGTATGTAAAGAAATGAGGCAGACTTAACTGTATCTGTTGTATCCTTTATCTCAAGTTCGATGGGATAGATGTGTTCAACATAATCACCAAATTTTGAATTATTTAATTATTTAAATGAAGATGTTGGAAAGAAAAAAATACGGTATAGTAACGAACTCATAATAAAAAAGTCAGCCAAAGAATTTGAAGAATATGTCAACCTAAAACAAAGTTCATTAACCAAATTAATCCCGATTGTAAAAAAAAAAAAAAAAATGCGCAAGACTGCATTGCAGTATATGTATTTACATTTCAGAAGGATACGAATTTACATTTAAAAACGGAAATCATTTAATAAAAACAGCTTTACTTGTGCTTCTAACATTGTATTTTTGTAAATTCCTGCGGTTTCCACGAAAATTACAAAGGACAAACAGGACCACAATTAAACGAGAAAATGCATAGACAGCAAATCCATTAACATGACAAATTCCGTTAGGTGAACAAATAGAATATGTGCCTGAACGCATCTCTCAGATTATATTTTATTCCCATTCTCTTCTAAAATGTTCATATGGTACAACGACACAACTAGGCTCGAATATAGAGAAAGAAAAACAATTAACTGCTAAATTAAAACGAAATTTAAACTCGTGAAAGTGAATAGGGAAAATGTTTATTTACTTATATTTATGTTACTATCGCCAGATCAGTTATGTTCTTTGCTTTATCACGTCTCTTTTTTTAAATTGCTATTGTTCTAAATATTACGTTCAGTTATCATTAGCAACGTCATTTTTTTTTAATCAGCCATTAATATGACACATGTAGATGAAAAACTTCAATGATCTCAATTGAAGAGCATTTGCATCCCATATGCGTGTGTGTGTGTGGTAGTGCGTGTGTGTGTGTGTGTGTATGTGTATGTGTGTTACAAAAGCTGCATATACATGCCATACCTTAATCAAAGTCTTTTGGTCTATTCAAACTCCTTACAAATCAATTGACTCATTTGGAATTTCAAAGTTCTTTCATTTATCTATGAACTGTAATCTATTTATCAGAATATTATATGTGTAATAAGTCTTTTGTTGATTTTTTTTTGTATAACTCATGTCGGTTATGATAAAAAATAATAAAAAATCAGGCTCTTCGCATTCACATTTATACAACATAATTTGTTTATCTTATTATTATATTCACCGAAATAGAGAAAAGATCAGAGTGTACACATGATCGTAAAAATACTTTTAATTTTTCGCACGACATATCCATATAGGAACAGGTACCGCTAGTAGCATTTACAAAAGCTACAAAAAAGCACAGGAAACACCATCCTTACCGATTCTGAATTCTCAAAAATGCATCAAGAGGGATCAGGTTAAAATACACTGTCATCTTGATAATTGATATAAAAAGATAAGGAGATGTGTATGATTGACAATGAGACAACTATATCCACCAAATGAAGTGGATATAAGCAATTATAGGCAACCGTACTGTCGTCAACAATACGAAAAACCCATACCGTATATTTGGGTAAAAAAGGCCCCGAGTATATTTTAGTTTTCAAAATGAAATGGATAATTGTTTTATAGTGATTGCGATCATAACACAATGTTGACTGCTGTACCCCTATTTTTGACATTTTTACCTATTGTTTCTGTTTGTTTTGTTCACACATTGTTGTCAATTTAATGGAATTGTATGCGACAGTCATACAAGTGAGAGGTTTAGCTAGCTATAAGACCAGGTTTGATCCACTATTTCTACATAAGGAAATGCCTGTACCAAGTCAGGAATATGACAGTTGTTTTCCATTTGTTTGATGCATTTGAGCTTTTATTTTTTGCCATTTGATCAGGGACTTTCCGTTTTGAATTTTCCTTGGAATTCGATGTTTTTGTCATTTTACTGTTTATTTATTTATACACTGCAAATGTACATTTAAGTTTAAGCGGTTGTAATTTGGCATCTGTAATATCACGAACAGTAAAAATGATGCCTATGTTCTCTTAATCAATATATACTTACATAGAAATAAATGGATACCTTGATGGTTATTTAACATGAAGCTGCACATAAACCCAACAGTATTGATATGCTCTAAGGCAGTAAATGCAATATGCTAATTAGGACAAATGTCATGTACGATTCAGTCTTGTTAAAACTGTAAGTTAGTAGGGTGTTTTAAATGTAGACATGTATTAGTCATTTAATGTTCAAAGTGAAGCTTTCAAAACTGCGCTTCAGGTTTATTGTTAACTACTTACCCTAGTTATCCACCAGACACCTAACGACGTGGGTGAAAGCAACTATAGCCTCCGACATGACCGAATGTTAAACAATTCAAAAAAGAAAAACAACGGCATGATTTATATATATAAAAAAAAACCAACAACAAATAGACAGACAGCAACCAACTACATCCACATAATCATAGAGCACTACTCAACCCGCCAACTAACTTTGGACAGTATTGTAACAGCAGAACACAAGAACAGACTGTAAACAAGTTGGAAAGGGATTGACTCAACAGACTGGCATGAAGCAAAAAAAAAGAACTAAGAAAAAGACAAATGTACCGATTTAAGTGTACTTGCAATTATTACCAGTAGGCTAGTTCAAAGCTAATCACAATTAATAAACAAATCATATCTTCCAAGATTAAACTATCAATCAGTACACACCGAACAGGTTTGGTGTAGGGCATCATACCTAATTCCAGATTAATCAGGACCTTATGCAATGCATGAGTATCGATAGAATGTAGGACCATATAATAATAATGTTCCTACAGGTACATCCTAACTTTTGAGTTTTCCATTTGATAAGGGACTTTCCGACTTAAATTTTCTTTGGACTCCGGTATTTATGTTATTTTACTTTTTCCAATTTCTATGTATTTATGGGAGACTTTAGTAAAGGTTTAAGTTGTTTTTGTAACGAAATCAATGAATAAATCATTTAGCAGTTATACATAAATTACGTTAATTGAAATCATGAACGTCACTGCAGACACGGGCATGGCGAACAAATAGGGAAACATACATTTCTCGTTTTTTTTATATATATTAGACCGTTGGTTTTCCTGTTTGAATTGTTTTACGCTAGTCATTTTGGGGCCCTTTATAGCTTGCTGTTCGGTGTGAGCCAAAGCTCCGTGTTGAAGGCCGTACTTTGACCTATAATTGTTTACTTTTTACACATTGTGACTTGGATGGAGAGTTGTCTGATTGGCACTCATACCACACTTTCTTATTTATATATCGTACGAAGGAGTAATCGGAACATCATCTCCAAAAAAGAAAAATGAAGAATAAAGAAAAAAAATCCTCTCTTTTGATGTAAATATTTATAGTTTTCCACCTGAAACTTAAATCTCCAAAGCAAGATAAAATACATTATTGCACCGAATTTGCTCTCACCATTAGCAACACGACGTGTGTAAAATTATGTGGAGCAGGATATGCTTACCCTTCCAGAGCACCTGATATCATCCCGGTTTTTGTGTGATGGTAATGCTCCTGAATCGTTAATTGTTTACTTAGTGTGTTGTTCATTTTCGTGTTTTGCCATGATAATGAGTTTTGATTCTTCCTTTGATATCTTTCACTTTTTTTATTGCTGTTTATATTAGATTTATTTTAGGTTAGATTCCTTTGGTAAAATTCTGGAGTATCATTCGAGAAATTCGTGATCATTTAAACCAAATTTATCATCATGGTAATGGTAAGTGTTGTTAAATTTATCAATAAAATGGAATTTAGTCTGATTTTTACTGAGTTATGCCATGAACTAAGTTATAATAATACAGGATGTATGTTTAAAGGGGTATACTATGTGTCCATAGGAACACCTACAACTTATATTTACCATTAATGATATAATTGCATATGTTATGAATTACACATGTATTTTTCTTTTCTATGGATCAACATTCAAGCAATGCCTGCATATTGAGTAGGGATGTCAACTCAGTGAAGGATTGCTAATCGAGGACTCGTTGGTTTTATCGAGCGATACTCGACAAATAAATCAACAAAATTGGTAATCTAATGAATACCTATCGAATAATTACAATTGGCTATTGCAAAGAAAACACATTAACAAAGATCATAAGAAGTCACTGATGCGTTTAACTTTTCAATGAGGGTCACCACAGGTGCGACGGATTTGATGTATCTTGTCAATTCAATAAGGGGATGGTCGGGTTCACAATAGTGCAATTGCCAGTACCGCAAACGTAGATAACTGCTCTTACATTGGTGATATGTCGGAAATTGCTAAGACACGTTTACCCAAACGTTTGAATCTTGGAAAGCTGGTCTCATGTGTAGCCCACTATTTCAAAGGATATATCTCGTTTGTTAGATTTTCAAACGGAAGAATGTGTATGGTTTAACAAAAAATTTAGCACACACATACGAAACGTATTTTCATTATGATTAAAGGTTGATATAACTATTTAACTCTCCGTGGGTCGTTCACGACGAAAAATTATCAAGTTGATGAAAAGAAGAGGACAATATCCTACAAGGAAACCGATTAATAGATTAAAATTTTGGTATTTGATATTCGATACTGCGAGTATTCGAGTATTCGTTGACATCAAACTACAAACAAGTAAAGTCTTAAATGGGCAGTATTTGTACTCGACTGCACTGTTTTATACTCGATCATTCTGAATTGGTCTTAATTGTACTCAATATTACTCGACTCTAGTGTCTGAACCATACTAAATGATCTGAACTTGTACTCGACCAGTTGGTAACCATTTAAAAAGTTCATCGGAAGATATCAAGACCTTATTGATAAATATTTCATATCAACTTCTTGAAGTATAGATTCTAGGTACTGACGTTGTTTATCATCTTATTTACGCGTTATAGAGTTCTTTTATTTGTCTTTATAAATGATTAACCTTTACTGTTTAGTCCATTTGTGGTAATATCCTTTTTGTTTGGCTCGGTACTTATACATCCTGCCATTGTGTTATTGTGCTATGGTCATTTTTTGTATATTGTCTTTCATTTTTGCTTATGCGCTTTGTCTATATGCCTTTTTGTTTTTCTTTGTTGACATATTTGTTTGTTTTTATAGTGATTAAGATTATAACACAATGTTGACTGCGGTACCCCTATTTTTGACATTTTTCCTATTATGTCTGTTTGTTTTGTTCACACGTTGTTGTCAATATAATGGAATTCAATGCGACTGTCATACAAGTGAGAGGTTTAGCTAGCTTTGAAACCAGGTTTAATCCACCATTTTTTGCGTAAGAAAATGCCAGTACCAAGTTAGGAATATGACAGTTGTTTTCAATTCGTTTAATGTGTTTGAGCTTTTGATTTTGCCATTTGATAAAGGAATTCCGTTTAAAATTCTTTGGAGTTCGGTATTTTTGTTATCTTACTTTTTAAAGGGTCCCAAACATAATCGACTAAGTCTGAACCGTACTCTTCCTAGTCATAACATTCCTCGACCTATTCTTAATCTATCTCTCTTATTTTGTCTTTTTAGAGTCTATTTTTTACAAGATTTGATTCTCTTGACAAGAAATTTGACCAAGAGGCACCATATAAGATAACAAAAAAGCAATGTAAACATTAGTGGTTTATTGTTGAATAAAGTTTAGTTATAAATTCAAGATTGATTAAATAGAGGTTTATTGGTCACTTTGGTCGAGTATTGTTAAGACATTGACAATAGGTTAAGTACAAGTCAAGTGCTAATTGTTGCTAATGGTAAGTACACATCCGGTGCAATAATTGTATTTTATCTTGCTTTGGATACGTCAGTTTTAGGTAGGAAACTATACAAATGTTCATAACAAAAGAGACAATTTTTCTTTCGGTACAAAAACTACCTAAAACCTTTACTTAAGTCTTTCATACATACAAAAACTTTGTTCGGAAGTTAGGCTGTACCTGTATGACGAGTGCAACATGTGTAGAAGGATATGTTTTGGGATTCGTGTTGCTCAATCTTGAACTTTCTGTGGAGTGTTTTGTAGACCGTTTTTTTTTTTTTTTCGTTTTTCCTATTGTTTTATCGGTATTTCTTCGACATATGAGTTTCATTGTTTCATCGGTATTTCTTCGGCATATGAGTTTTCATTTTATTTTAACCTTTTTCTTTTTCTTTTTTCCTTTTTTTTATGTTGTGTTTGGTTGGAATTTGCTAATTACATCTTATTTGGTCATAGAAAAAAAATGTTATCTTTTCACGAACCAATCTTCGAATCGTCGAAATTATATTGCAGACTCTAGCAGAAGAAATACAACCAAGCTCTAACAATTTGCTCCATTTGCTGGTGAATATTTGTAAGTAATACGGGCAAATTCTCTTATCTTCTGAAACTTGATAATATATGTTTGTAATTAGTATATTAGCGTATGGAAGTTTTATTAATCAATTAAAACTGACATTTTCAATATAATTAAATCATTCTTAATCTATTGCAATGATTGATGAGATGATTGGTTCACGTCCAAGGAGCAATACGTCAGGACAAAAACGATTGGTTCACGCCCAAGAAGCTATACGTCAGGAAGAAACTGATTAGTTCAGGTCCAAGGAGCAATACGTCAGGAATAAAATGATTAGTTCACGTCCGGGGGGCAATACGTCAGAAAGAAGATGATTGGTTCACGTCCATGGAGCAATACATCGGGAAGAAA
This sequence comes from Mytilus coruscus, assembly GCA_017311375.1. Taxonomy (NCBI): domain Eukaryota; kingdom Metazoa; phylum Mollusca; class Bivalvia; order Mytilida; family Mytilidae; genus Mytilus; species Mytilus coruscus. The sequence continues at coordinate 3,392,492 of CM029603.1, forward strand.
ATGACAAGTCCCAATACGACGGAGGTCGGTTATGAATGTGTTCGTATCACAAAATCAAACGATAATTCCATATTTGAGCGAAGTTTCATCACTCTCAGCAAGATTTTATATTTTGTTATCCAACACAACCACAAAAACATTTGTTTATTTGTTGATCTAACCGAACTTCGGTCAACCCGTTATGTAGGGCTTTAAACATCAAGCTGTGTTCCTTTTTGTGTTGCCCATGTCATGGACACTAAAAGTGAATCACCTAATGAACACAAATTTTGATAGTTTAGAAAAAAGTCTGTACAACTGTTATTTTCAAAGTTCAAAGCTCGTAATTTCGGCAAAAATCGGCGAAGCGGACCAAACGTTAACCCGATCTGTAACTCATCATACATGAAGGCGTTTAAGAAAACAATCCGTATAACTGTTCGTTGCGGAATGACGGACAAGGGTAAAACTATATGGCCTGACCACTTTGTGATGGGGCCATACAAACATTAAATATAGTATCTTTCACTCGAAAAAGATCTATACTAAAACAAATAAAACAAAATAAAGACAAAAGGAAGTGTGTATATCAATTATTTATCAAATTTGGAACGCAGTTAAATAATATTGTAAGGAAAAGCCTTCACATATTGAGTTGTATTTTAGTATGCTAGTCTACTATTATGAGTTACAGATCGAGGATACGTTTAGTTGCGCTCCACTTGTTTTTGCCAAAATTACGGGATTTTAACTTTAAAAACAGTTATACGGACTTACATTCTCAAATTTCCACTCCTAAAAATGGCTTCAAGCTTTTTTTGCGAGCGGAGCCATTCGTGTCGTTCCGACTCATTTAGTTTTTTGTTTCTTTTCTTTTTAATTATATGTTGCCGTTGAGTGTTTTTTTTAAGAGGAGGGTTGAGATCGCACAAATTAGTTTAATGCCGCAACAAATAATGCCTGTCCAAGATCTATACTTGTCTTTGTTATGTGTGTTTGAAGATTGTTGTTTTACTGTTAATGTATTGGCCGATGGTAGACATTCCCTAGCTGTTTGTCCTTTTTCTGATATAAAAGTGTAAAATGTTATACGTAAACGTAATAAATGTCAGTGTAAAATCTGGTCATCAACTTTATTACTTTTTTATGTATTGAGTACCTGTGTCATCTGCAGGCTGAATGCAGTCCCCACTTATTGTGATTTGATTATTGTGGAAGGCTCAACAAAATACACAGAAAGACGAACAGCAAACGAAGCTTATATAAATTTATACATTTCAGTAACATAATATGTTTTTTTTCTTTCTTATCGGTTTGTAGCTTGGAAATTTGAGCCCAACAAACCTTCACCGCGTCCCACTTTCAGAAGGATAAACAAATAAGTTTTGTTTGCAGGTGGACAAGAAACATAAAGAGCCAGTTATACATTTTTCTACGTAAATATAGGAAATTGTTGGAATTAATTTTATTTTCGCCTTTACATATAGTTATTGAAATTGTCAACCTTTTAAGTTGATTCCTCTATAGATTTTATACATTTCGAATATTTGATACTAACATGATTGCTGCATATTTTATAATTGCAACATGTTCAAATAGCTCCAATATACCAATCTTGAATATTTTTGACGTCCTCAAATGTGCAAATATCGTGTATGTATTTCTTTCTTTCTTGGAAGACTTTTTCAGCTGCCGAAGATGCATCCTGCTCTCTCCCTTCAATCAAATCAATCAAAAGTGTATTAAGTCTGATGAGGTAAGATAATGCGTCGAGTTTCCAATTTCTCTTACTTGTACTCTCCTTTATATTTATGTCAATAAGAAGACACACAATTTCTCCAGGTTTCACCATTTCTTCGACTTCTTATAAGACCGCACTTGCTTCTGTTACCCCGCATTGCAAAATAAGTATATAGTCCGAGTTGGTCTGAAGAAGAGTTTCTTTCTCTAAGTCCCTATCTATAGTAATCAATATCGTCTTTAAACTTGCAGAAACTGGTTCATCCCAATCAATCCTACTTTTCATAAAATTCTTTATTTGCGTCATTGCTCTTATTGGCACCAAGCTGAGTTTTACCAGCGGACAAACGATTTAAAATCTCCCTTTTAGTCACATGATCGATGTATCGTTCTGAAACGTTACGTTTCTCTGGTTCATCACATCATCGGATTTTTCTTTTCCTGAACATTCGAAGTACTTTTGTGTTTTTTAACTATTTTATCTTTTACTTTTTCTTATGCTAGCTTGTGTATATTCTAATTGTTTGAAGTCAATGATCTTACGTTTACTCCTGCTTCTCCCATCGAAAACAATGCAATACAAATAATTTATTTACTAATCACAGTACCCGTATTAAAGCAGAATAATTACAGTCTAATTATGACTACAAGACATAACATACAATACTAAACACGATTTAAATGATTGAGTTTATTAAAACATTGAAAATATATACAATTTTTAAAGAAAAGAACTGGTCAACATATTAACTTAACAAATTTCAGCCTGACTTAGTCTGACTAATTAAAGCCTCCATAACACCAGACAAAATATATAAAATAAATATAAAACCAGCAACTAGTGGTTCTATGTATTTTTTCTCCATTAAATGAAGAGAAATTATACAAAAACGGACTTCCTTTTCGGTAAGACGTGAAGCCGAAGCTTGAAGTAAATACATGATGTAAATTTGTATTCATGTTAAAAAGTTATTATTAACAATACATTTGTTTTAGTTATGAAATGAAATATACTCCTAAATTGTTTTGTTTTAATTTCCAATATAAAGAATGAAGCCCTTTTATAGACAAAGGAATCCTGCACATGGAACATATTTTCCAAATTAGCTACATCTATTGTATCAGCAATCAAGATATGGCTTCAGAGTAAATGTGTAATCCTGGGTTTTACCAGAAAATCTAACCCCGAAAATTTTCGAAGCTGGAATACAGTCTTTGCAGAAGAAATTATTATCCACAACTATATTCTGTTCGTTCCGTATGAGAACCAAGGGTGCGGAAGTGAAAAAAAAGCATTTATTCAAATTTTAGAACCTATCCATTCCGTAACCAAAAGTCATATTGCGGACCTAGTTGAAAGCATTTGCTTTCGGAGTTCAAAAAAAACTTTTTTAAATTCGAGCGGCAAATCTAAGTTAAAACAAACCAAATCAAAACATTTGACATATCTGTTGTGTTGATGGTTTTTGTCTAAATTTTATTCAAAAGCATGCAATACGTCGTGATGATATCATTTCTTTTTATCGTTTTTAACATGTACTTTGTGTCATTTTCACAACATAACTGTCTAGAAATGTTTAATGATAGGAATCATTTTGATACCATTTCTATCATTTGTCAGATGCATTCTACAATATACTTTAAATTTATAATCAGCAAGTGTTCTATAACCAATAATGTCGATAATCAAAGTGATTACTACAATCTATAAAACTGAATTGTTAAATAAAAAGACTTCTCATGGACGTAGAATAAATCGCAATCAAAGAAAATTTCGTAATAACAATACAAATATTTCGGACCTAATTTCTATTTCAAAAAACAACGGTAGACACTATCTATTAACCAAGCTCTGTTCTTTGCCTGTTAATAAATTACATCGAATTTTGGAGGAATGCAACTCAATTCCATATTGCAGTCCTAAGTATGAAATCGTTCAAATAAAAATTGCATATTGTTATTCTAAATTGTTTCCCAAAATTGATCGCCCTGAAGATCATGAAAAACATTGTATTCAAATTAAATATGTCAATAAAGGTTTTGATTTTGTAAATATTGCCGGTATTTTTAATGATCATTCTGCTAAAGAACAAATTCCTGGTTATTTTGATAATACTGAATTCCCTCTTATTTGTTATGTTTACAAAAAATCTACCCGGAAATATGTGTTTAATTACAGCGAAGTGTGTAAAGATGTTAATATCAGTGACAATACACCTACCTCATGAAATTGCAGTAATTCCGAATACATTTATGGCCCCAGTTCCCATGTTATAACAGGAGACCTTAGCATCGTTCGTGACCGAGAGTTGAAATCATTCCTCAGTAAAGGACCTCTATATCGTCCCCCGTCAATTACTAATTGGAATGAGTGTCGTAACATCATCCACGACTCACTCCGTATTTACTGCTCTAAATGGATAAAACGAGAAAAAGCTGACAAGAAATAATTAGATTCCGTTTTTTAATTCGGTAATGAACATAGTTGATATACGTATTCAACATTTTAAAGATCATTTTACTCCTAGCAACAACCATAATAGCCCAGTTTCTCGATTCAAACATAAGCTAAAAGAACTAGCCAAGGAATTTGTTTTTGTCCCGGCTGATAAAGCTGCTAACAATATCATTATTGTTTGACGTAAATTTTACATTGAGGTTCTACAAAAGGAAATCACGAATTTACCAACATTCCAACTGACTCCATTTTCGGAAAATGAAATCTGTAACACACATAAACTTTTAACTACCTCTTTACAAGCAGAACCAAATACAATGAAAGTTCCAACTATGTACTGGCTTCCGAAGCTGCACAAAACTCCTTACAAATATAGATTTATTTCGTCTTCAAGCCATTGTTCCACTACTAAACTATCTATTCTACTTGCTAGTACACTTGGTACAATCAAAAATCTGGTAATAAATTGTTCAAATAAGGCTTTTGAAAATAGTGGAATTAATTACTTTTGGAGCTCAAAAATTCGTTAGAAGTACTTGATAAATTGTACGCTTATATTGGTGATTTCGAATCTGTTCAAAGTTTTGATTTTTCTACCCTATATACCACTTTGCCTCATAATCTTATTAAGAAAAAATTCACACACCTGATTAAATGGGCATTTAAAAAGTCGGAATGCGAATATATATGTTCAAACTCTTTTAGATCAAACAAAAGAACTATGTCAATTGGACCTGCTTTGATACTAAAACTGCCCTTGAATTTTTACTAGATAACATTTTTGTTCGCTATGGAGATTCCGTATATCGTCAGGTTATCGGAATTCCAATGGGGACTAACTGTGCACCACTTATTGCGGACCTGTTTCTGTATTGTTATGAGTTACAGTTTATGACTAAAATCAGCAAAGACCCATCGAAACAACATCTGATTAAAACATTTAATAACACTTTTTAGATATTTAGATGATATATTGGCTCATAATAATGACGACTTCAGTATCTACATTAAAGAGATTTATCCTGTCGAACTGACTTTAAATAAAGCTAATACTAACAATGAACACTGCCCTTTCCTGGATCTTGATATCTATATCTTTAACGGGAAGCTTATAACAAAATGTATGATAAAAGAGATGATTTTTCATTCCCTATTGTTAATTATCCATTTTTAGATGGTGACGTTCCCTTGTCACCATCTTATGGTGTTTATATATCTCAACTTGTTCGATTCGCTCGTGTTTGTAACAACGTATTTGATTTCAACGAAAGAAATCTCTGTATTACTGAAAAATTATTACACCAGGGTTTTCGATATCACAAACTAGTCAAAACATTCACTAAATTTTATCATCGGTACAAGGACATCATTCGTAAATATAAATCAACATGTAGACATCTTATACGTTCAGGTATTTCACATCCAATATTTTATGGTAATATTATTTACAAAGCACAAAAATGTCGGCATTCACCTCAAAAGCTAACCAAACCTTTAAACAGACTTATTCCGAAAGGATATAGTTACGATACTGTTGTCAGGTCATTAAGGATTGCATATTTGGGTATTAATATTGATTCACTCATAGGGTCTTTGCATCGGAAATAAAACCAGTTGTTGGCATGATACGGGTTATATTCTTTCATATATTTTATGATTGTATGATACTAAACCCCTAACGGGAGGGATTGTACTTGATTTTCATATGATGAAGACATAATCTTTCAATCAGTTTAATTGAGATCTGGAGCTGGCATGTCAGTAACTGCTAGTAGTCCTTTGTTAATGTATGTATCATTATCATTTTGCTTAGTTTCTTTTGTTACCTATTCTGACATCGGACTCGGACTTCTTTTAAACTGAGTTTTACTGTGCGTATTGCTATGTGTTTCTTTATTCTACATTGGCTAGAGGTATAGGGGAAGGTTGAGATCTCACAAAACATGTTTAACCCCGCCGCATTTTTGCGCCTGTCTCAAGTCAGGAGCCTCTGGCCTTTGTTAGTCTTGTACGTTTTTTTAATTTTAGTTCATTTATATGTTTTGGAGTTTAGTGTGACGTCCATTTTCACTGAACTGTACACAATTTTATTTAGGGACCAGCTGAGGACCATCTCCGGCAGCAGGATTTTCTCGCTGCGTTGGAGACCCAACCAGTCATCATCGCTATGTGATATGGACGCTTATCCTTGAAAAGACATTTTATTTCAAAATATTCAGCCCATGCTGTTTTCTATGTTTGAGCTAACATTGTTTCATGTATTTTGTAAGTATTGGTGTTTTATCTTTTGTGTTAAGTGGATCATTTTGTTTTTCATTTTTGAACTTTATATTTGTAACCACTTCGCAATATTAATTTTATTGATATCTAGATAAAGATTTTATCTCAGAAACATCTAATTACAAATTCTGTCAATAAATCAAATAAATGTCATCGTAAACACTTTGACGATTGTTATTAATTATTGAAATTATTTCTGTTTCTATATCGATTTGTAATGTACGGAACAGATAACTTCAAATAATTTATTTACTAATCACAGTGCCCGTATTAAAGTTACATTATGGTTGTTAATACTGGTTCTCTGTAACTATTTAAACTCTTACATAGGGAGTATGGCACGCATGGTCATGGATTTTCTTCAAACTTCACACACATACTAGTCTTGATGAAACAAACAAAAAAATGGCAAAATTTTGGTTGCTTAGCATATCGGATGCCATAGCAACCGATGACCAGTTTTACCTCTTCTGGATATCTATGATTTTAAGCTGAAAATGGCTATTTTTAACATAATTTTCATAATAAATGATTAAGAGAAAGACTAATTTTTTATGATTTTATTAAATACAAGCATTTTATTAATGTAATTTAATAACTGATATTTTCATATTCATTGTCAATCATAATCACATATACCCCCCTTTTTATGTGGCTTGCATTAGGTAAAAAATACCCTTTTGAGGTAATTTTTGAATGCTCACCATCATTTTTTGCGCACACCTCAGTTAAAGTCAACCATGAATTCATAAATACCATAGTCATATCTTATCAATGGGAACCAATTGTGCCCCTCTTCTTGCCGACTTGTTTCTTTATTATTATGAGGCTGACTTCATACAGGAACTTCTTAGGAAGAAAGATAAGAAGTTAGCAATATCCTTTAACTCTACGTTCCGCTATATAGATGATGTTCTCTCACTAAATAATACAAAATTTGGTGACTATGTTGAACGAATCTATCCCATCGAACTAGAGATAAAGGATACTACAGATACAGTTAAGTCGGCCTCATATCTTGACTTACATCTAGAAATTGACAATGAGGGTCGGTTGAAAACAAAACTTTACGACAAAGAGATGATTTCAGCTTCCCAATTGTGAACTTTCCATTTCTATGTAGCAACATTCCAGCAGCGCCTGCATACGGAGTATATATCTCCCAATTGATACGATATTCCGGGCTTGTGTTTCCTATCATGATTTCCTTGAAAGAGGATTGCTGCTCACAAGGAAGCTATTAAACCAAGAGTTCCAAATGGTGAAGTTGAAATCATCCTTCGTAAATTTTACGGACGCCATCACGAGTTGGTTGTCCGTTATGGAATAACCGTTTCACAGATGATATCGGATATGTTCCTTATGTCGTAACTACAATACCCTTCCCTTTTCACGAATGTGACTTACCGAATTAGACTATTTACCGGATTTGTAATAGCATAAGCAACACGACGGGTGCCACATGTGGAGCAGGATCTGCTTACCCTTCCGGAGCACCTGAGATCACCCCCAGTTTTTGGTGGGGTTCGTGTTGCTTAGTCTTTAGTTTTCTATGTTGTGTCATCTGTATGCGTATTGCTATGTGTTTCTTTATTCTACATTGGCTAGAGGGAGGGTTGAGATCTCACAAAACATGTTTAACCCCGCCGCATTTTGCGCCTGTCCCAAGTCATGAGCCTCTGGCCTTTGTTAGTCTTGTACGTTTTTTAATTTTAGTTCATTTATATGTTTTGGGTTTAGTGTGACGTCCATTTTCACTGAACTGTACACAATTTTATTTAGGGACCAGCTGAGGACCATCTCCGGCAGCAGGATTTTCTCGCTGCGTTGGAGACCCAACCAGTCATCATCGCTATGTGATAAGGACGCTTATCCTTGACAAAGATATTTTGTGTCAAAATATTCGGCTCATGTTTTTTCTGTTTGAGCTATCATTGTTTCATGTATTTTGTAAGTATCGGTGTTTTATCTTTTGTGTTAAGGGGACCATTTTGTTTTTAATTTCTGAACTTTATATTGGTAACCACTTTGCAATATCAATTTTGTTGACATCTAGATAAAGATTTTATCTCAGAAACATTTATTATAAAACTTCTGTCGATAAATCAAATGAATGTCATCGTAAACACTTTGGCGATTGTTATTAATTATTGAAATTGTTTCTGTTTCCATATCGATTTGTAATGTATATACGGAACAGATAACTTCAAATAATTTATTTACTAATCACAGTGCCCGTATTAAAGTTACATTATGGTTGTTAATATTGGTTCTCTGTAACTATTTAAACTCTTACATAGGGAGTATGGCACGCATGGTCATGGATTTTCTTCAAACTTCACACATACTAGTCTTGATGAAACAAACAAAAATGGCAAAATTTTGGTTGCTTAGCATATCGGATGCCATAGCAACCGATGACCAGTTTACCTCTTCTGGATATCTATGATTTTAAGCTGAAATGGCTATTTTAACATAATTTTCATAATAAATGATTAAGAAAGACTAATTTTTATGATTTTATTAAATACAAGCATTTTATTAATGTAATTTAATAACTGATATTTTCATATTCATTTTCAATCATAATCACATATACCCCCTTTTTATGTGGCTTGCATTAGGTAAAAATACCCTTTTGAGGTAATTTTGAATGCTCACCATCATTTTTGCGCACACCTCAGTTAAAGTCAACCATGAATTCATAAATACCATAGTCATATCTTATCAATGGGAACCAATTGTGCCTACTTCTTGCCGACTTGTTTCTTTATTATTATGAGGCTGACTTCATGGAACTTCTTAGGAAGAAAGATAAAGTTAGCAATATCCTTTAACTCTACGTTCCGCTATATAGATGATGTTCTCTCACTAAATAATACAAAATTTGGTGACTATGTTGAACGAATCTATCCCATCGAACTAGAGATAAAGGATACTACAGATACAGTTAAGTCGGCCTCATATCTTGACTTACATCTAGAAATTGACAATGAGGGTCGGTTGAAAACAAAACTTTACGACAAAAGAGATGATTTCAGCTTCCCAATTGTGAACTTTCCATTTCTATGTAGCAACATTCCAGCGCATACGGAGTATATATCTCCCAATTGATACGATATTCCCGGGCTTGTGTTTCCTATCATGATTTCCTTGAAAGAGATTGCTGCTCACAAGGAAGCTATTAAACCAAGAGTTCCAAATGGTGAAGTTGAAATCATCCTTCGTAAATTTTACGGACGCCATCACGAGTTGGTTGTCCGTTATGGAATAACCGTTTCACAGATGATATCGGATATGTTCCTTATGTCGTAACTACAATACCTTCCCTTTTCACGAATGTGACTTACCGAATTAGACTATTTACCGGATTTGTAATAGCATAAGCAACACGACGGGTGCCACATGTGGAGCAGGATCTGCTTACCCTTCCGAGCACCTGAGATCACCCCAGTTTTTGGTGGGTTCGTGTTGTAGTCTTTAGTTTTCTATGTTGTGTCATCTGTACTATTATTTGTCTGTTTGTCTTTTATTTTTGGCCATGACGTTGTCAGTTTGTTTTCGATCTATGAGTTTGACTATCCCTCTGGTATCTTTCGTCCCTCTTTTATCAATGATGCGAAAAAGTAATGGGGAAGTATGTTTCATTTTTTGTTACCATGGATACAAAATGGTTAGTTTTCATTTTTCCGAAAAAAACAAAACAATTTTGATAAAAATGTTTTAAAACCTAATTCTGCAGTCAGAAAAAAATAAATAAATATACAATTTGTGGAAATTATTGTAATCATAAAAATTTTAAACATATTCATTTATATAGGTATAATAGTTTTAACTCTGTTGCTATGGAAACAATTTCATGATGATACACAAGTTTAAAACAATTTTGAAAAAGTTTCAGTTAGTTTCTTAAATGTGCACAAAAGTAGGAAAACTAAAACACTTATTAAGTTTCACTGTATTCACACATGTGTATGTATAAATAATTTTGCTAGTATAGTATATCGATAATGGTGTTACCACTTGAAGGAAACAAATACAATTTCTCTAATGTGCATAAAATTGCTGATTATGAAGAAATTTCTGTTTTCATGATCATGAAAAATATATAAGAAAAATTAGAAAAAACAAATACTAGTAAAATCATTTAAAAAATTAAATATTCAATTGTGCAATATTTGGGGCTGAAAAGATTTTGTAAAAAAGAAATGATCGATTAGTTGTGGTTTGCTTTATGTCCAGTGTCAAACATCTCATGCATATTTCAGAATAGAACAAAATCAATAAATTTAATAGGAACATTGTAGGTTCTGTGCTAGTCTACTGAACAAAAATTAAGTGAAGTCAATAATTTGATACAATTCAACACAATAAAAAATATAACCAAAAGAGTCCGACGTTGATCCTCGAAATAAATGAAAATTGACCATCTAAACTTTCTATAAAGGAAAAAATACCTTTATTATGAGCTGTTTATTTTTCTTATTCATTCTTTTAAACTAAATGTTGAAATGACAAAGCATGTATAGCTATACGTTTTGAATAATATTGTATTATTGGATGATGAGTATCTACATGGAAATAATTTTTGAGGTAAAGTTATAAAAAATAGAAAATTTCAAAAAGGTCCTGCAATAGGGCTAGGCTGGGATGAAGGCGGACAATTTAAAATATCACTGGAAATCGGGATCAATTGGACAAGGACAGAAATTTCAATAGGTTAACTAGGGAGCCCCTAAAAGAATAAACACAAGGGCCCTTTAGCAAACAAAGGGCGTAACAAGCAAGGGCGGTTATAGTCGGCTACTCGATGGTCCCTGCTATCCATCCGACACATTTCTTGTTTGACGTTCTGGCTGGAGAGAATTTTCAAGAATTAGAAAAAAAAAAAAAAAACGGTTTCCCTACGAGGACCGTCGGAAAATCTGACAGTGGGTGACTGCGGGTCTTACAACGAGCAACAGGGGGAAAATATACCATCAAGACAATTTTCATATAAGGGGTCCCACTGACTGTCTTAAGAGATGGCCCGCTACATTCATGCTTCAGTGATTCCATATGTAATCAACAAAATGTTCCAATGAAAAGAGGGGGCGGGCCCTCAGGGCCCCTTGGATCCGCCTATGGTAGCACTATATAGGCATTGGATTATTGAAATTTGAGAAAATAACAATTATCTTCATGGATTTTTAGCAGCAAATTAAAAAAATATTGACAATATGATAACTCTAGATCTTTACACAGGGTAACTTTAAAAGAATCATATACATGTACAGATACTTTGATTTTCACTGAAAGCCCATTACAGAAAGATGTTTGTCAAAATTAGTATATTGTCTTTCTTTTAACCAAAAAAAAAAAAAAAAAAAAAATACATTTTACTTTGAAACAGGAGTCAATGTTTATAAATAACAAATTATACATGTGACTTTTTGTCCGCGACTTTTTGTCTGTGACTTTCTGTCCTTCATTTTGACCGTTATCATGACCAGGAAAAATGACTTTATATAGATATAAGAAGATGTGGTATGAGTGCCAATGAGACAACTCTCCATCCAAGTCAAAATTTATAAATGTAAACCATTATAGGTCAAAGTACGGTCTTCAACACGGAGCCTAGGCTCACACCGAACAGTAAGCTATAAAGGGCCCCAAACATTACTAGTGTAAAACCATTCAAACGGGAAAACCAACGGTCTAATCTATATAAAAACGAGAAACGAGAAACACTTATGAACCACATCAACAAACGACAACTACTGAACATCAGATTCCTGACTTAGGACAGGTGCAAACAAATGCAGCGATTTTAAACGTTTTAATGGTACCAAACCTTCACCCTTTTTCTGAAATAATAGTGTAACATCACAACATAGAAAGACACACTATAAAATATCAACTGAAATAGCTTAACTCAATCAAAGGACATAGTAACACCATTGAACATACACTGAACAAATAAATTTGACCTATGATACAATGTAATTTCAAAATAAATAAACTAAGGAAATATAATAAAAGTAACAAGTTATATCGGTATGAAATGTTAAACAATTTAAGAAAAACAATATGCTCGAACAAAAATATCAGCCATTTGCAATAACTTTAAACACAGGTAAATAAAATAATTTTGTTGTTAGGTATACGTATACAGTTACAATAGAGAAAGGAAATATTTTAACAAAATAAATAATTTTGATGCTCATAGTACGAAGTGGAAATTTATATTAGTACCAAACACTTATCAAAGCTGGTATATAGACCAGATATAACCCTGAATAACATTAAATAACAAAAAAAGCATTACAATTAGTATCAACAGGTGAAATAAACAAGAAAGTACGATTTGAGAGTACTCGCAGTTACTGACAGCTAGTTAAAAGCCAAAACAATTAAATAATAAAAAACCATGCATCAGAGACTAAAATCAACTAAAACACATCCCAGGGATTTAGTATTTTAACGTCATGGACAGTCAAAGAAGACATGACTAGTGCAATGCCAAAAATAAATGTATCGACTTATACCTATTTATATGTAATAGGCTTTGCATCAAATTTATAGAAACATTTAGATTGAACCATTAATTTTTTCAAATAAGAAAATATGAAATGCTTACAAACATATTAACAAACGATAAATGTATTGACTTTCGGGAACATTTAAAACTAAGACAAGGCTCTGGCAACCCTCAAGTAAAGTCCGCGAATATGTATACTTATATTTTATGAAAATGTTTTAAACTACCAGGATATCGTGCATGCAGGGCTCAGGGCATACCGCAAGTAGTCCGCGAAATGTTTATTTGTTTTTATGAAAATATTTAAAACTACCAAGATATCCAACACAAGGCTCAGGCATGCCTTAAGTAGTACGTGGAAATATTTTTTTACTGTAAGAAAATATTAAAAAACAAACTATATTGGATTTATCAACTTACATGTATTTATGCATGGCCTACTTCAAACACACCTTTTGTGTGTTACTTTATATTTGTGATCAAACGTGTCAAATTATAACCAGTAACACACAACATAATTTACAACACAGTTAAATACTATATACTACTCAATACAATAAAAAGTTTAAATAATCCAGTGCTCGTCAAAGTACCCTAAACTGTTTTCCCAGTTTTGATACGACCGCAAAAAAATTTTGCGGTCGTATATTGGTATGACGTTGGCGTCGTCGTCGTTGTCGTCGTCGTCTTCCGAAGATACATTGGTTTCCGCACTCTAACTTTAGTTTAAGTGAATGGATCTCTATGAAATTTTACCATAAGTTTCAATACCACAAAAGGAAGGTTGGGATTGATTTTGGGGTTATGGTACCAACAGTTAAGGAATTAGGGGCCAAAAGAGGCCAAAATAAGCATTTTGTAACTTCCAGACATAACTTGTGTGTTAGTGTATGGATCTCTCTGACATTGTACCACAAGGTTCCATATCACAAAGTGATTGCTGGGAATGATTTTGGGGGTAATTGCCTTCAAATTTTAAGAATTAGGGGCCAAAAGCATTTTCTAGTTTCATGACAATAACTTGTGTGTAATTGGATGAATCTTTCTGAAATTGTACTACAAGGTTCCATATCACAAATAGAAAGCTGGAATTGAGTTTGGGATAATTGCCCAAAACATTTAGGAATAAGGGGCAAAAGGGGCCAAAATAAGCATTTTCTAGTTTCAGACAATAACTTGTGTTCAAGTGTATGGATCTCTCAGAAATTGTATCATAAGTACCATACCACAAATGGAAGGCTGGGATTGATTTCG